>JACJUY010000682.1:115624-144032 GCA_014220935.1 Platorchestia sp. MABIK
TTTTACGATTATGATCGTCACTCGAATTCCATTTCATCTAAGAGTATGATTTCGATTTGCTATTTTACGGTAGTGCTTCGCTAATTTTTTTAACGGAGGCATTTTCCTTTCCAGATTCCATCCTTTCTCAGCAGATTCCCGGGGCGCTTTCGAAAATTGCGCTCCGACCTTGGCACGGGCGAAGAAGTATTGCGGTAGGAGCGATTCACTTGGCGAGTTTATTTGCAAGAGTCCGATAAAGATCAGGAACCGACACTAGGTGTTCCTCAAACGAATGAATCTGATGGGGATTGCTGAAGTGCATTGCTCTGAGAAGCAGATGCGATTACACTATGGTGTTCTTCGGAAAAGATAGTTTTTTCAGAATATACCATACTCGAAACACGTATTATGTTCTATGAAACTACAATTTTTGAGCGCTTAGTCTACCATTGTGCGTAAGTAAAAATGATTCTCTGCGGAAATCGAATCAAAATCACCACGCTCAAACAAAAGGGTGTGCTTTGGAGGCTAACTTTGAATTTTCTAATAAAAAGGGCATAAATTTATTATTCAAGAGACAAGAACAGATCAAATTCGAATTTAATTTGTGGTGAGTTTTTTAATTGATCCTAGATTTTGATTAGGATGTTGTTCTTTCCGTTTGGGACATTCGTTGTTATTGTAAGAATGGTGGAACAATTTAAAAATATTTCGATGTGCCTCGAGCAGGGTACATTTATACCGTTTCATTGAATAGCTAAATGCAATTTGACAAGCAGTGTCAGTCATTGGAAATTTTTCATTCGTACTAATCAGGTTCATTTTACAGAATGCAATTTTTTGCATAAATCCATCCATCCATCTCATAATATTATTCATTAAGTAAAAATAAGGTTTGCTTGAATTCCAAGATTAGATAATATGTGTCACTAAATTTCAGCGAATTTTCTACCCATATTTAACTGTATAAATATGAAATTAGATGCCGATCCTTGACTTTGTCGTAGAAAAGGCGGATTTAAATTTTTATTCGTGAGCAAACAATTGCAATTCTAGTCTCATAAATATCTTCTCAGGCTCCGGTTCAGTATGAATATTTTTTTACTGGTGCAGACTTAGACTTATTCTTTCAAAAGCAAGTTCCACGTGTGGTTTTGAACGACTTTAATGTTTCCTTTTCATTCGTATTCGAGACTTTCTTTCTAAGTCTGGCTTCAATTCTTTGAACTTGTCCGCGAGTCCCAGTTATTTGAATGGTTTTTATGTTTCCGGAGCGTTTGTCGGGAATTTTTTTGGTCGTAGTTTGCGAGCCGGTCGGTGGCAAGTAATATCCATTTGAGGCCCGCTCCAAAGGAACCAGACCCGCTCGAACACAATTCACCATCGGCACCGGAACCCTAACAAAAGGCTCCCAAAACAATGAATTTCTCTAACGCAGGAGTTCCTTAGGGATGGCAGCTCAGCCCAAGCTTTTCAAACAAATAACACATCGCTAGAAACGGTTGAGCACTGAAAAACATGGCCTCACCGAGCTCGAAACTACTGCTTTAAAAAAGATTATCATGGAGAACCCATGGTACGCTTGTCTTTAAGTGGTGTATTAGGGAAGGAAAACACTTCCTGCTGCCTCAGAAAGTCCAAACTGTACTGAGCTTTTCAATACAAGGGAAGCCTTGTCTTGCGAACTACAGAGCAAAGTTTCACCTCATCAACATGCGTTACGCATTTTGAGCGGCGATTTACATTTCTTAGGTTTAGGACTAAGCCCTACTCTGGCTATCGTGATCCAGCAAAAAACAAACTTCTCGGGAAAACACAAGCTGTCCGAGAGTCGCAGCGAAAAAATTTCTTCTCGGAGATCCGGGAGCGTTCGTCTATGTAAACAAACCTGTTTGGGGGAGCTCTAGCAGGTAGTGGAGGTGGTGATGTTGGTGGAAGTGTAGGGGTGATGTTGGTGGAAGTGTAGGGGTGCTGTTGGTGGTAGTGTAGGGATGCTGTTGGTGGTGGTGGTGACGTTGTGGCTGCCAGGGTTGGGGCGCTCACTCGGATGGGTCTGCTGGCGATGACTCTTGTATTTATTGTGGGGTTCCTATAGATATTGTAACAGACTGTTGCATTGCTGCCCTCAAAATGCATGCCTGTGTTATAGCATACGAGGAGGCTGCTTGTATGCAAGAATATAGAACTGGTGGTGTTGTATCATTAGTTTTTACCTTTTTGAAATGATATCCAAGTTTTCGAACGAAATTCTTGCTATTTTATTTTTTATTTTAAAAGTGGGAATTTTCGTAGTCAATATTGGAAACTAGAGCATCTACCACAAACTGGAAAATCACATTTTGAACACTGTAGATTTGATATAAAATGTTGCTGAATGCCAGGCTCCACAGATGTACTGTGTCATACGTGAGAATAATTTCTTTTTTCTTGCAGAATTTTGTGAAGAAAATCATACGGAACCTTACGGTGTGAGAAAAATAAAGTTTTGGTTTAGATATTTTTGGAAAAAAGAGTTCATCAACCATAGATAGACGGCAAAATCCCCGCTGATGGAGACCAAGCCTCACCGAGATCACTTTTTGTCCCTCAAGGTCCAGTCTCAGGCCCGCAAGAAAAAGACATGATAGCGGCGAGTAGAGCGAGCGTCTCCATTGCGTCAGAAAATCGACAGCCGTCGGCCGATGCTGATTTATTCGAGCAAGCCACAGCTCTCATGTGTGATGAAAATGCGCAAAGTCATAAAACACAGCCAGTTCGCAAAACAAGTGAGTTCACAGGTGTATATTTCAATTCAGAACCAAATAATATCATAATTCCAAAGCTCAATACTGGATGGGTAATGCAATTTCATTTGAGTAACTTCTTTGAAGCCAAAACTGCTCGCACAGTTAGAGATCAGCAACAAATTCTCAATTATCTCAAGTGGTCGAGCACGGAAGAAATGAGGACATACTTTGAGAATTTTATGATACTGAAGCATAGAGTTACCCCATGCCTCATGACTCAATCTGATACAAAAGAAAAAAATATTTTCGTTGAGTGTCCAAGACAATCCAAGAAATCAAATACAGGTCTGAAGACTCTGAGAAAGGGAGACTCTCATGAGTATTCCAAGACGGTTTATGTGAGCGCGTATTCGGGCGAATTGCATTCGATGAAGCCTCACCGAGGCTGCCGATACGTCTGGCAAAATTCTACAAGGGATCTTGATGACGTCCGTATGTCGTC
The DNA here is from genome assembly GCA_014220935.1 of Platorchestia sp. MABIK. NCBI lineage: Eukaryota > Metazoa > Arthropoda > Malacostraca > Amphipoda > Talitridae > Platorchestia > Platorchestia sp. MABIK. The sequence goes on from JACJUY010000682.1 coordinate 118,835, forward strand.
AAGCGCCGGCGTGACCGAAGAAAAAGAAACTCCAGCAACCGCTGATGATCACCGCCCACGTTTGAGCGTGAGAAGGAGAAGCGCTGAGCCGAAATACGTTTTCGTCAAGAAAGTTAGAGGTGAAAGTGTATCATGTGCAGATGACAGAATTCAGCATGAACAAAAAAGCTATGAGAGTCGACTAGAAAGCGAGAAAGTGACTGAATTCAATCACAAGAGGCCAACCCTAAACAGGCATAGAAATTTTAGTGTAAACTCAACATTATTCGGCTCTCGTAGCTCTCACAAACTAAATGATTTCGATAGGAATTGTAAGAGAAATAAAAAAGTTTTGTCATGCTGCCGAAAAATACTGGATACGCGGAAAAAACTAAATACTCGTAGATATTTCAATAAAAAATGTCTGTCACTTGTGCTTGCGGACAAAGTGACTGGTAGTTTGACACAGGCTAGTGAAGAACCGAATATTCATAATGGTATGCAAAAAAATAAAAACAACATTTATGAAGCCCATGTATCGACGGAAAAATACGAAAGATCTCATAGGAGAGGATGTGTGAGGTTGTCCAAGGATCCCAGCAGATCTGCTGGTTCATTTCGCGCGAGCCGAGCCGCCTGGAACAGGGGAAGCCGAAGTTGCACCAATGTATTGCAGTTTGTGTCGGAGTTTCTGGTGCCGCTGTTGATTTTGGGGAGCTTGGCAGGAGTAATGGGGAGCGAGTACCCCGACCGGGAGTGCTGCGACTCCGCTCCCCCTCCGCCTCCCAACTACCACACCGTCACCCCCTTCCCGCCTCTGCGACTCACGACACCCAAAGGAGCACAAAAGGGTGAGTACTTGCATACTCTACGGTCACAAAATTGGATGTTTCTTAATATCATTCGTACGCTAAATTTTATTTCTTTATCTATCTACAATAGAATATAAATGTGATGGTCTTGAATGTATTTTGCTAGCATCGTGAAGACTTAAAACAAAATAGGAATGATTTTAATGTGGCAGTGCTATGGTATGAAAATTTGGAAGAATTTGATCAGAGGAAATCTTCATTGGAGAGAATAGACGCAACTTCTAACGTTGATATTTGGAAACCTAGATCAGCACAAAAATTCATGTTCATTGAAGATTGTCATCTACTTTAAAAATTTTCATCGTTGGGTTAAAAGTGATCTTTATTAAGAGAAAACGGAACCTAAGTCCGCCTCTTGCTGTTTTATCAACATCAGAAGCTGAAAGTTTAGAGAACGCTTACGTCTTTCATGAATAATAACAATTTGAACTAATTATAATAATTATAATAATTTGAACAAAATTATTATAGTCCAAATCATCATAATTTAAATAAAATTTATGCTGGGAAACTACGCAAATACTTCTCTAGAACTATAGCCTCATTGCCTATTTCGAGTTTCAGAGCGTAATGGAATAAAAACTGCAGCCTCTCAGTGCAACACTTGGGATCGCTCTCTCGTGTGAATTGATATATTTTAAGAAAATACCAATGATCGTTAGAGAAACGATAAGTTGCTTCGTGATGACGCATATAGTGGAAATTCCGAAGCATAAACTTAAGACCGGTGAGAATTTTTACCCCATTTATGACAATCAGATGCCTTTAAAAGGCAATGAGTTTTACCTCTTCTGTACGCCACGAAATGTCATACAACATTGCACAGCGCTACGAGAGTAAATTACTGCACTTCATAGCATTACTACAGCATTCACACATACCGGGTCTCCCATAAAAATGTCCAAAACTTTTGAATTGATCATTTCTCCGCTTTAAATTAACATATTCGAATTGTCTTTCTTTCACAATGTAGTAAATTTTGTTTGCCTTTTTGAATGATTAAATTTTTGAAAATCGTTCAACAATCACTTGACACTGATCGATTTACTGAAAGAAGTAGAAGAACTAATTGTTCAAAGGAAAAGTTTTTAAAACAATATTGAAATTCTTCCTTATTTTGTACTTTCCAAAACAAACAAAATTTCAAAATTGTAACAAATCTCTACCTTAAATAACGTTTAAATAAACAAATTAATTTAGTACCCTTCGACATACCCTCCATTTCTCACAAGGCAAGTATTACTTCTAGCCACCACTGAACGGAAAGTTTTGCGGATTATTTCAGTTTTCTTTCAGTTCTTGAAACACCATTATTGAAAACACTTGAAACGTGAAACCTCTCAGAGGGCTTAAATACTTGGTAGTATGTAGGATACATCATTTTGTAATCATTTTTGACAGTAGGTATTGAGAAATGAAGAAGAACACCAGTGTTGTTTTTAAACTATTCCTATGAACAATGAGTTTTTCTGCCTCTTTCAGTCAATCGATCACTGTAAAGCGGTTATTAGATGATTTTCAAAAACTTAAATTATTCGAAAAGGAAACAAAATTTACTACATTGTGAAAAAAAGACAATTCAGATAGGTTAATTTAAAATGGAGACATAATCAATTAAAAAGTCGGGACATTTTTGTGGGACATCCGGTTTAGTAGTGTACAGCGAAACCCCACAAAAACACAGTTTTGATTAAGAGCTCTTTTCGAGATATATTGTTAATCCTGCCTGACTAAAGTTATGGTTCTACACACATATGAAACGTAAATTTTTAATCTGTAACAATACAGATCGGTCGTAAAACAGTTTGAGAAAAGTAATAGCCTAGCTTCAAACCAACCGTATTTGCTGAGAATTAAAAGAAAATATTAAAGACAAGCTCCGAGTTTCACACTTTCTTCGAACAATGTCGCAAGAGTGGCTCTTTTTCTGGGTAAAATCTTCAGTTTTACCTTTATTTAATTAAAATTCGACCTTGAACATAAGGTGTCCACATACTGAGAAATATTTGTCGTCAAATTTTATTGCTAAAACTGACGCCAAATTTTACACTCTTGGGCTTGAATATCGTGATACTCGTCTTTCTCGACGTGCTATGAGTTTTAGCTACGCCATGAGTTTTTAAGGAATTTTCACAGATACATTGAATTTTGAAGCATTTGATACGTTCCCTGCGTATTGAGACATTTGTGTACCATTCGGTGAGTTGTTCATTCACTTACTCGTATAAATGAATGACATATTTCATGTTTCGTGATCTTTTTAAAAAATTCATGTTATCACACGAGAGAAAAGGTAATCGTGCATTTGTACTTTCAAATGTCTTAGGAAGGGTAAAAATGTATCCAAGGAGTAAAGTCTATTTCCCAAGTCTGCTACTTACAACCTAACCAAACCGTTAACAACTGCGGAGAGGCGGTGAACGTGTTAATGTTATAATTTCACTAAAGAGAAACAGCGAGGCAGCAGAAAGGGCAGATGATAAAAACGGTAATAGAATCGTTACGTGAAATGCACATGTTAGAATGTAAATTTATTTCATTCTCAACAACGAGGCCCAGCGAGCACTATTAGTCTACATATACCAACATGCAGCAATGAATGGGATTCGATTACTTCAATTCTTAAATATTTGCTGGCTCACAACACAGTGGTGAAGCAGGTAAATTTGTATTTTGCAGCCACGTGGTTCCCTGAAAAATGTTTGTTTATACACACAAAAACCAATGGAACTTTTATTCTTTGCTGTAACAGCGACCAACCACTTGGAGCGTATTACTGCTACACAACATGATTCACTTATAATCGACATTTCTGATCGGCTTTAGCAAATCAGAATCTATAGCATCACCCATCGAACTCCAGCACAAACGCCTGCCCACCGTATTTAGGTCAGGGTACGGAGAACGTTGAGTAACTGAACTATTATGGAAAAGCAGCGTAACTTTAAACACTTGATTTGATTTTTTAAGAAAGGGAAATTCTATTCATTCTAAGGCGAAACACATTCAATGCTAGAAAATATGAATTTCGGGAGCCTTAGAATACTTTAATTAAAACTGTCTCCACTCACTGTACGCAAATATATAAAGACCTTACCAATGCAAAGTAAGTTTGGACGGCATTTTAATGGCTCGCTGCAGATTCAGCTCAATGGGAATCTCTTTCTTGAAGTTAATTTATAAAGCTTTAATAATTTAAATAATAATCCTAAATGAACTGAACGAAATCAACTTCTATTTAAAATCAATAGTTTGTTCACAACAGCGCTACTCTAAAGCTGGTGGGTGAAGCACAGCTGATATCCGAACCAACATCAGCTGGCACTGCGCCATTTTACGAAAAGAAAAAGTCAAACATATCCCTTTTTCCACTCGTAAAACTACTTCTCTAATTCTTCATTGGTGCAATATTGTTTTGAAACACATGCAAACGGACAGAAAATGCTTGAATTTTGAAATGTGCTTCATGTACATGGTTTGCCTTACCGATTCCTTGAGTTTTCTGCAAGAAAACTTCCAGTGAGCCACATAATATAGTGCAAGAGACACGAGTTTAAAACTAATAAAAATGTTTGAAAATTTCCTGTAACTACTGAACTTAATTAATAGCGGCTCTATGTTTTTTTTTCGAAATTTTATCATTCATATTATGGTTGGTCATTGTGAAGACCATTTTTCATAATGCTGTTTCATTTGACAGTTAAACGCGACAGTTTTTACTCTGAACATAATCAATCTAACGAAGAGAATCTAAAGGCAATTCTGACACAAAGCACACTTATGCGATTTAAATTGAATTCTGATGGCATTGTAAAGTAAAAGCAAAGCTTCATGGAAATAACGATGCTATTATTTGAATATAGAAACTTGTGATACAGCTCTGGTGTGATAATTTCGAATATATAGCCCCGTCTCATCACTGGCCACTTAGTAGGTCTTTTCGCACGGTTGATGTCAAAGTTTTCGCAAAACTAATTGCTTTTAAATTTTTCTTACCGAGATTTGATCCGCGATTAGAATAATTGGTCAGAGCTGTAATGAATGTTATTAAAAACGCATTTGGAGCGACAATAAAATGCAAGTCTGTAATTTCCAAGGTTCCGACATTTTACAGCACTTTTGTCGCATATCAGTGGGCACATGACGCTCATTGGGAAGAGTCCTGAGCTAAATAAGACGGCGCTCACACAGCACAGGCAGTTAGTGATAAGACAAAGAGTCAGTTATGACATGCTCGTGTTTAATTACAACAGGTGCAACCAAAGACATCACTTTGTAGTGTTTGCCGCAGCGGTGGCACCGTTTAGCTCCACTTTGTGCTGCCATCACGCCCACATCGTGTTTGTCTTGCTGCAACTCTCTTCTAACAATGCGACTGAAGAGGAATTAACGTCGCACTTTTGTGCGGAGCATTTCAGAGTCGAGTGAGAACTGCTCCTCCCTAGCACTCCAGGCGGAGAGCTCTCAGCCTACAGTGACGGACGCAATGACCTCCATGAACAAGACTGCGCTCAAACATGCACTGGACTATAAAGTCTTTTTGCAGAAATTGCAATCCCAATGAAAAATGGGAATAAGCCTTTCAGAGGCATTCGCAGCACATTAGAGGTTTTACATGAAAGTACACTGCAGAGATTCTATCTCTCTTCTTTGTTCTCAAGTAATTTCAACTTCCTCTCTGAAGTACACTTTTATGTGCTTATTCGACCCTTACTCGATGCATGATGAGTGCAATTAAATTTTTGTTCATTTTAAGTACATACAATCAAAGCAAGTCTGTAAATCAGTCTCAAAAATGCAGGTGAGTAGCACCTTATGCATGGAATTTAAAATCTGCGTCTAATGATTAATGTTAATACTAAGCATTTTTTGTTGGTAAAAGTCTATAAGGTTTTGTGTAAAAGTTTACAATATTAAACTTTCTTGCACGTATAGCTTCCGGACTCAATGACTTAACCAAAATAATTAAACTTGAAAATTAACAGTTTGCTTTTGCGAACAATTTTTCGGTTATTATGTAGCTTTCAAACACTGGTTAAAATGTGAAGGTTGGTACGAAGAAACGAAGCTATCTTCAAAGTATGTAGAACTACTCACTACTATGGTCTATTTCTGTATCTAACGATAACAAAGGAATCATTATTTTCAGTGTGATAAAATGAGCGTCTACATTTCAATAAAGTGTCTTAGAGTATATGGCTCTTTCTTCGTACGGTGGTTCACAAAACCCCAAATTTGGATATTAAACGGGAATAACTCAGTAAAAAGTATGATTATTTTTGTCTCACTAATAAATCAATTCATCACTGATATTTCATATGTAGTCTTCCTGTTATGAAATCCTTTTGCTAGTATGACCGCAATCTTAATGGAAAATTTCAGCTAATCCCTTTAAAGGAATTTTTCTAAGAATCAAGGGCATTTACTTTAAGCAGCCCTTCTCCTTCTAATAACAATAAACACACAAATATATTTGCTTATTAATACGTTTGTCCCTACCTATTTGCCTCCTCATTCATGAAGTTACGCTTTAGTATGGAAACATCACGCTTTTGGAAGTTTCATTGATGAAAATATATTCCCGCAGTGGAGAACATCCGTGCCATCTGTACGATAATTACACATTCTGCGCTGCGTAGAATGTCTTCCCTCGTTGTGTTTATAAATCGTCACGCAATGAACGGTTCAATCTCCATGAAGCTATCGGATGGCGAATTTTCAGCGATTTTACGTCGTCGGAGCTGTACAGGAAGCTCTTCTAAGTCAACTCCTGTTAACGAGTAAACTGTCGTAAGTAACGCGAGCCGACTGTTTTTGGATGAATAAAAAATTCATAGATAAATTAGTCAAGATTAGGTTAGAAAAAGAGGTTATATTAAGAAATAATTTGGTTAACAGTTGCCATGAAATTTTTCTGGAATCAACAAGTGTTGGTTAAGATAAGGTAGGTTTGTTCGGTGAGATACGTTGATATAGGTTCATTCAAATTGAGTTAGATAACGATAGGTGAAATTAGAAAAGAATAGTTAAGTTAGGATCGGAAACGATATGGTCACTTGAGTAATTTAAAGCAAAAAATTACAGTAAATATTTGTACGGGTAGAGAAAAGTTTCATTAATATTCTGGAATTACTGTAATCCATTGCAAGCAGTCTAATTTTTAGGGCCCTCCGTGTGTAATCATAAGCATTTTGTTGCTTGTTTGAGCGCTGGCGTGCGCACTGCTTGGTTACAGTTCACCATGCCAGTATTACGGTGACAAAAATACGTGACAGGTCAGAAAAAATAAATCAAACACCGTAGAGCATCTACATTGTTCAAATGACGTCACACCCACACAGTTAAGTGGAGACCTGAATTCATCACAAAAACTGAAGATTTAAACCTTTCAAGAGCAACTTATTTACACCAGGATATTATATGTTTTCATTACTTGACTACAGAATGAAATTTAAGGATAATTGTGAAGACAGTGAAAGCTGTGTTGTACGTGCATGCATAGGCGCTCATTTAACACTTAATTGTTCAGGTAATTAAAGAAACAAAGTCTGATAATGCAGCCATCTCTAAAGAACCACGGCAGTCAAACGAAGAAAGCCCACGCAGAATTTCACGTGAGTCTGACGAGACTGTACACAGTGCACCAGAAAATTTCATGTTTCTAATAAACACATCCATTCCATTTCTCGTTAACCTTTAGGCAAATCATTACGTTAATCCTGGGTGAAATGGTAACATTTACATTTTTGCTGACAGTTTACAAATCATAGATAGGGTTTATTATTTTTAATAACTAAGCTGAATTCCGTTAAGCATTTGTTCATGGTAACAGAGCCTGTAAAGCATAAAATGGCCATGTTCTGAAAATTGAGCGCGAGTCAAATGGCGAACGGAGCTTCAGTCACTCTGTATCCTATATTTAGATCATTTATCAAAACAAAATGCATAAATATATTTAAAAAGTTGTCGACAATAACCGGTGATCGATCGATACTTATGAGCACACCAGTAGATTGAAATCATTGTGTTAAATAATAATTTGTTGTTTGTTGGTTGTTCACCCCTACACACGGCCTATTTCTGTTCAAATCTCAATTTAACTTTCATTTGCTGAAATTCATTAAGACATTATTGTTCCACAGTGAGGAATGGACAAAAAAAACTGCATATCAAGAGTTCATTTGAAAATAGTTTTCGCCACTGAAATATGGCCATATTTTCAAATAACGCCGTTGCTTAGAACGGCTAGGGTACTCAAGGGAATAAAATGTCGTAAAATTCGAACACTTCCATTCGAACATTTATGCATTCATGGACTAAAGCGCAGGCTCAAAAGACGCGTAATTATTGAAGCCTGACTCGCACTCTCTCGCGTAATTAAAGGTTCATTTGAAGATTATTTATCTTTGCGCAGCAAGCCCACAAATAAATTCATTTAAAATACATTGAATAACGTTTTTGAAGAATTATTTCGAATGTCATTTCACGTTTTATTTTAATTAGAAGATCGATTCGTTGAATACAGAGGATTGAAAGCTTCACCTGAGCCTCTCCTGTAAAACAAATCAGGCATCAAAAGCTCCGTCCTCTTCCAATGGAAAGTTCATTATTCGAGACGGCGTTTGATGAGGCAGCTGAGGACAGTGCTGGCAACCAGATAACGCAGAGTAGACCGGAATAATACAACGCAGTAGCGCAGAATAATAAATATGATGGCGAGCAATTCAACGTCTGCTGTATGGGGTGAGCCGCAAAACTCAGAGCTCTAACAATAAAGGAAATTGTGTCAGTAATTAGATTGTGTTCTATCTACATGTGCGTCTTATATGATAGCAGGAAGTGTATCAACGGTTCTCTGATTTTCACTGAATATTGGATTTTCGGATTTGTATCCTACATTTCAGAACAACATTTGGTTAAAATATTTTCAGCGTATTTGAAAGCGCTAGCTCAATTGGTTTTGAGAACACAGCGTCGTTTTTCTCCTCAGGAGTTTATTTGACCTTTTGAATACAGGAACGGGGCCCTTCTGTGTAATTTATTTTTCGAAAGTAATTCTTCAGCAGTTAAATTTACTTGAAAGTATCTTAGTCTTTGAAGTTCGCCTCGTTTTGAAAAGACAAATTTTCTGAGAGTCAATAGCACCTTTTAATGTTGATATGTCTCAATGAACATGCAGTGATTCTGAGTCATCAATGGAACATTGAGCTTTATAACATTCTCCTATCACTTTCAAATCGTATTTTTGTTACCATGGTGAATTCATTGAAATAGTCATATTTTCGGTTTGCGTATTTGTGTTTCGTATGTGTTTACTAGCCGCTTAAATGTGGTTGATTCTGATCATCAGCCATCACCTAACTAACGCGAGTCTAAAAGCATATCTTTTACAGAGTCATTTGGAAAGGAGTAATGAAATTGCTGCTGGCTAAGAAATGAAATGTTTGTCACTGTTTAGAAATTGCAATACCAGTCAAACTTGGCAAAAGATCATTCTTACGTTCTCCGTTTCTCTGCAATTTTCGATCGTAAAACCTGTGAGAGTCGTCGAGTTCACTTGTTGTCGGGAAATATATACTAATTACTTCAATCACCAATACTTAATTCCTTTATCTCTGCAATCAAGATTATTTCATTAAACTAATTTTGCAGGGTATTTTTTTTTTAAGCGAGTGCATTATTTTATTCAACTTCGTTCCAAACCTATTGTTGATTTCGTGAATAATCCAAATCAGTTACTAGTAACGTGCAAACATTTCATAGTCTCAGCTTGTCTTTTCTGAAAATGCAATTAAAATCAAACGACAGACAGTAACAAGTATTTAACTTGTTTGAATTATTCGATGTACGTTATAATTATCCTAAAATTCCTATTTACTGTATTGATATTCATTATTAACCACGTAAATTCAGGAGCAAGTTTGAAACCTGCATCAGTTTACCACAATAACTACGACGGTGGATGCGAGGCGCGAGAAAATAATTATTTATATCAGTGAAAGTTACACTAGTCATTTCACCCTCTGGTTTTAAAATCCTTGGCTACTACAGCCCGGACTCAATGACTGTTTGACCAGGTCGAGCCGAGGCCCATTTCAGAGACATGCATGGACCAGTCGGGGAACTGCAGCTATCTTTCTGTGCAAGTACTGCACTTCCAAACTCACCTTTGTTCTGCGAACACTGACGCTCTTGTTTGACGAACGGTCAACCTGTTACAACAACTGTCTCGTGAAAAATTGGCTTTGCACTAAGCCATGTTTTTACAACTACGGTTGTAAGGAATGCTTGATTGTAACGAGAGGAGTCCAAAAGGGCGCTGGATCAGGGGAAAATGGACATTATTCTCGTGCGTTAGCCAGCTTAAAGACGAATAATAAACGAAAAAGGGAAAACCGGGTAGAAAGGGATCGAAATCGAGGGATAACGAAGTGAGAAATATTAGGCTCTACATAAAAAAAAATTAGTCGCTGGTGAAACTTTCGCGTCAACGAATTTTGACTAAAGAGATTTTTTCCAAATCAATATAATTTTGAACTTTGAATAACAAAGTAATATTTAGTGTCTTGTTAAAATAATCCACGATAAATTTGGGTTTAAAGTACGATTGGTTAAAACTCCGGGTTAGATAACCGAAAACAACGTTCACGGGAAGGTTTCAAGAGTGTGTCGAACAAATGAAAGTGAATTGAAAGCCCTAACTAATTTTTGCCTAACATTGGTAAATACAATGCCTAAAACAAAAGAGTAATATAACTAATTTTCGATTGGAGAAGTTATGCAAAGTCATCCGTATTCACTGGCTGTGTTCTCGGTGATTAATCAATTTCTAATGAATCGAGGCAAAATTCTTCAATTGTATTCGACATCACATCAGTAAATGAAATTACCTAAGTTCAATTTTTCTGTTCGAGTAGAAATAAATTTACCAATGACATTGTGTCTTCAACGGTGGAACTTACGTCATCATCACGCTAGAATAATTTCACTCTGTAATGAGAATCACTCCAGCGACTTCTTGCCATTTGTCAAGATGAACCACTCATGAATTCACGTTTGTTACTCGAATTCTGTTACTCTGTATTATTTTTCTCATTGCTATCATTAATTCCTTACCATCAACACTTCCAAATTTTTTGGGGTTTTGGAAAAGTATTCAAATGTCTATTGCAAATAGATTCCCCAATAAATATATTTATTGGAGCACGAGTGTACCTAACAATGATATCATTTTCAAATTAGTGTGCAAATGCTATACGAAAGCTCTGCGCTGTCAGATGGGAGTATACAGTATGGATATGCAGATCGAGGAGCTGAAGTGCGTATATAAGAACATACGCCATAGACCTGTACTCTGAAGGATCCAGAAAGGTAACCCAAGCGACCAAGTGGCATATGAGGGGCCAAGGCACCGCTGAAAGAAAATCATGGGTCATTGAGTTGTGTCTCTATTGCTGAAGTTGACCATCATGAGATGCTGTACGTATTTCGTAGTCTTAGTATCCAAGAACCCGGTGAATTTAAGTGATCTTGCTGATTGAAACCATTAAAAATTTTCACCAGTTGTTTTACGAAATAATTTTTACGGAAAATAGCTAAAATTAATAAAATAGGGTGGAAATAGTAAAAACTTAGTTTTTCTGCTAGACATATATAGCTGTCCTGCTGTACCTCTGTGTGTGTTGCTTGCTCGTGTGAGCTGTAAAGTTCAACACGAATTTCAAAGCCGCACCACTCTCTTCAAAAACCACGCGCCTACACTTATGTACAAGCATCTAAAACATTGATACCGAGGTAAACTGAAAGAAAGTGTCTTCAATGATACTTTTATGCCATACTGGCTTAAGCTACGAAATCAAAACAAAGTTTCACTAATTCCGAGACTAAATATGAGATATTCAAGCTAAAACACACTGAGGTGTAAAACAATTTGACAAAAAACAAGAAGTATTGGGAAAAGTATGCAACATTTCCGCTTTATGACGTATTTTTCAGCCTGTTTCAAAAACTACAAGTGTTATAATTTGGACTTTTATAACACGAAGTCTCCTTTGTACACAAAGTAATAGGCGGCCTTGCGAGGATAATAAAGTCTTCCATGGAGTTCGGCGGCATAAACACCAGAGAGCGTCGGCGTTAAGCTCCTGATTGCAATCTATGAATACTCAACTTTTGGTGCAAATCACGGAGCAATGGCCCAAAATTGGAAGGTTGCGTGATCTCTGCGCGTAGCAGGGCTCGATAACGGCGAGGCCTGACGGTTTGCCTTCATGGGAATTTGCAAGTTGAATTTTACGACTTTTTGTCGGTGTTTTCTCTGATTTTCAGCATATGAAAATCCTCCTCAGGAAGTACTCGTTAGGATAGTTTTGCCCTGGGGAATTCATTGCAGGAACATAAAATTTTTAGTGTATTTTCATGAGCATTCTAACTATGAGAATTTATACCGTAAAAATCAATGTTCCTGCTAAGTACCAAATTATGGCTTTTGAGTTTTACAGTTAATTTTTATTATCAAGAAGTTTTCAAATAGGTCACCATTTGTACCAAGAAAATAATGTTTCAATGACTGCCAGGTTTGCTCGTAATCGTAAAAAATTTGACCTCAGATATTTGTGCCTCAGCTTTGACCAAATTATGTTTTGGGTGTAGTCACAGACCTCAAAAATCCTAGTCCAAATTTTCGATTTTTGTGTGCACTGAAAACTCATCAAATTAAGAAAAAGCTTAAAAAATGAACTAGCTTGGTCTAAAATAGTTATCGCACAACAGACATATTTTTCATATTATTCAGTGCCTTCAAAATGCAAAATTTGCTCCATACTCTCGCGCCTCTTGCACATTGCCTCGTGACGGCGTCCCCAAGTGCCAAGTCGGTGTGCGCTACCGTGCGGTGGGCTTCCCTTCCAGTTGAGACACAGAACAAGATGTCCCAAAAAAGCAGACCGAACTTTGAATTGAGAAAGCTCCCCGCTCGCTCCGGGGCATGAATGAACTCGAAATTTAAATAATAAGAATTTGTTAAACTTTACAAATCAATGTCAATAATCAAGACACTGATCCACATTAATAGCGAGCTGACCTTTACACGACTAATTTATCAACAATAATAGAATTTTAAAGGGAATTCAGACATCATGGTAAAATGCTGAAATAAATATTAAAATTTGAGTTGATCAGCACAAGTAATTGAACCACATTCCATACCATGAAAATCATTCAATTTCTTTCCACCACTAATCATAATGAATATTTTTGCCACAACCCCCGTGGTAGGCAGCTTACAATCCATTTCCATCTAGCTCATCGAATACTTGTTTGCTACAATTCAATCACTTACACAATGATTGAAGTATATTGAGCTTTTGCACCTCATTAAGAAATTGCTGTTGTGATCATTCTCATTGTCTAAAAATACGTTTAACTGAGGACGAAGAAAACTAACACCCTTTTCAGGAGTTCAATTAACTCATATCGCTGTTGCAAACAATAAGTTTCCAGATGTTTTTCTGTATTTTTAATTCTGACGATGTCACTTACGAGGATATTATAAATTTTTTCATCTCCATTTTATTATTAATCATTCTCATTCATGTTATTCTCGAAACCAGTCTGCATCTATTGAAATATTTTGAACACAATTCAAGCTCAATTCTACTCTGAATTTAGAAATTTTCTGAGCACTTTTTGTAACAACATTTTTATTATTTTAGGTTTCGCCTTCAACTTCTTTTGACGATGTTTCTTTTTCACCTTCTATAAAGCTTGTGGTTAGCTCATGCTTGCTTCTCCAAAAGGAAGACAGAAGAAAACTGAAAGCCAACTCCACGGCGCCCCAGGGAACGACTTAGCTTGAGGGATGAACTGACGTGAGGTCAGGCAAGAGCACTCAACCTAAAAATGATTATTTCTTCGAACACAAATGTGATGAGGTTGCACTCTTGCAAAGAGTTACAGTTACTGAGAAGACTGTTGATTTAGCCCTATAATACATTATGCTTGCTAACATTTAGCCCTATAACATTTCTGTCTATTCTAAGCAATTCCTGGAAAAATATTAGGGCAGTGATCTCACCACAGAAAATTACTGAAACTGTGAAGACAATTATGACAACATTTCGGTGCATAACTTATCATCAGCTATGTGAACAGAAATGATATAAAACAATGCAGTGCATATTGAATTTAATTGAGCTGTATAAAAAAATGAATGCACAGTAACACATGACTGTGTACGTCCCAAAGTAAACATATAAAACCACGTTTATACAGCGTTCACCTTCACCGGTAGATGTTTAAAAATGAACTGCATTTATATACGACGGATATCACTGTTACTTCAATCAAGATCTACTTAACGCAATAAAATAGTGGAACATAAGAAATTTCACCAGTCTTGGGCCTTTTTCATCTGAAAAGTAGTCATCGCATTTTTTTACGAGTGCTGGTACATGTAGACCGTTAAATTTTGAGGAGTAAATTCCAGTGAAATATGTAGATTTTATCCATCCATGTCAACTTAGGTAATAGCAAAGAAAAAAAAATTATGAAAGCATATTTTCATTTTGATAGGACTGTTCGAAACTTCTACAAAAGCATTTGCAAGAACGTTCAACTTTCGTAAGCTGTTCTGAAGTTTGCAACTTATAAGAAGTTCAAAACTTTTATCAAAAAAGCAATTTCGTCATTGATTTTGATCGACATCATTCTTCCCATTTTAAAAACTGCCATTCAAAAATGTGTGTCACCATTTTATGGGCGTATTTTTCGCATTATTTTCTCTAGAGGAACATGATCTGAACGAATGCTAGAACTGTGCAGACGGTGCCAAAAGCAGAACACTTCATTTTGGGCATTGGAAGATAAACGTTGGATCTTCCTTCTTCTGAAATTCCTCACTCCCTGCTTCCTATAATAATCCTCTTTCGGTTCAAAACCTGTTACTATCTTATTTGTTTCATTCCTTGGAGGCATTCAGTAATTTTATTAAAAGTTTCATCATTCTAAAATCCTACACCTAAAGTCCACAGCCTTTTTTTTCAGCTGCGTGTTATGATGCGCCACTGTACTCATCGTGCCTGATGCTCAGCAGCACATCAGAAATCTCTCAGTAAATTAATTTTATTTTAAAATTATATTTCCCACAAGCGATACATCAGCAGCTTATTTTTTAGATCTATTACAATGGATACATTTGAAAATAGTTCCAAATGGGCCCGAAAAGTTCAGCGACTTCTGGAGCATTTTTACGCCATTTTAAAGCGCACAATTATGTTTAATTTATATATTTTAACTTTTGGTTTCATTCACTTCAGTTTTTTAACAGTTTATACGGGCTGTATGCGAACATTATATTCTAAAAAAACGCTCAATATCAGACTTACGATCTATATGTTCAACTTGTATATTTTAACTTTTTATTTAATTCTTATAACCTTGTTACACACTAAATGATTAATGAATTGGTTCGCTCAAGATTCATCACAGTAAATTACCTAAATAAAATGAATCAAACAGCAGAAAAGAATTTACTTAATTACCTTGTGTGATTAATATTCTGAAAGAACGAGGGATTCAACATTCTATTTGAAAGCTTTGTAAGAACCTTTTTTTTATGGATCTCAGCAGGGATTAAATTAAAAGTCTTGGTTCCAATGAAGTCCATGCTGTGGTGTGACCTAGCTTTTGAGTGAAAGAAACCATGAAGTGACTTCTATTTCGTGTTCATGCAGGTAATGACATCGGAGAAATTAGTAGACGCAAAGCAAACAGAGTGGTGTTCCCGGACATAATCCATGTATTCCAAGTGGTCAGGAGGGTGTCTGTAATTACCATCACCAATATTTTTCCCAATGTTTGCAAAAAAGTTTTTAAACGCAGTTGCCATATCATTTGTCTCGTGATATCTTACATTGCTATGAACAATGGGCTAGTTTCCGTTACGCTATTATTCGATTTATAGAAAAAATTTGGCTCCCGACAGCCTTTTTATATCGGTTTTAAATTGAGTAAATTTAAGCGTAAAGTAGGTTTTTATTCGATGCCCTTATTGATTTTTTTGCATAATTTCTGAATCTGTTACACATTTTTTTAGATATATTTCCTTTTTAGAGTAGAGCTAGGTACGCATTACGTTTCTTTATTTTGAAAACGTCTTCAGTAATTTATTATTTTTTTTTTTCGGTGAAATTGTACGAATGATGATGGAACAACTTATCTTATTTGCAGTCGTTATAATTCCAGTTAAGTTTAGTTTGCTTCATCAATATCGGTAGCATTATTGTCCCGTTGATGGATGCTCATTGTTGGCATTAATTCTTTTAGAGCAGTGCGCATTGTTTGAATCAGATTCAACTACGAAACGATTTGAATGATCTTCAGCCTGCTTGCCACAAGTTATGAAGACATTTGCCATAATAAGAAACACCGGAAAATTAACTAATAAATCGGAACTTATTATTCCAGATTATTCCTGTAAGAAAATCAGTAGCATGAGTCATAAGAAATTATTGAGCAACGTTGCAGATTCTGATGAGACACGTGTAGGCTCCATGATAATTGATAGGAAAGATTTAGACTGAAGAAGCAGTTATGAAATTTGAAATCTGTTCACAGCTTTCATATTTTAGAAGATCGTACTTGAAATCACCACAGATTATTATGTAATTGTTTAAAGACATGTTGAACTGCAACATTGTAAACTATGTTCATTCAGGGAAGATACCGGAAAAGCCGTTGGAGGCCTGTACTCTGTACCAATTGTAATACATTTGCGTTTTTTGTCAGTTCAGTGAATAACGTTTCGATATGGTCTCGATTCATAGTTGCACTTGCAACGATTCTCGAAGCTATGTGTTTAGATCTGTACGTACTGACGCCTCCGTCTCGTTTATTTTTTTACGTAGGGAATGGTGGCTATGAAATCTAGTTCTGCATTTGAACCATGTCTTTAGATGAGTCATCTACCCCATTATCGGTAAAACTAATAAGGTCAAAGCTACAATTGAGCAAAGTGATAGTACAGGTTATTTTTATCTATTTTTGGATCGGATGACCTTCAGTTTTTCACACAACAATTAAAAATTATCGCAACTTGTACTCTTCGAATAATTGAGTTTTGAAGATTAATGTGCTCACAGATTTTAGTCTCTTTTAGGTTCGGAAACAATGTGTTCAAATGACTGAGATCTGGCTCAATATCATCAAATATATCAACGTTATCAGCTGTTAAGGCAAACTAACAGAAAATAATCCACAATTTAAAAATAAAAAATATTACAAAGTGACGATAAAAAATTACCATTAAAAACCTTTAGTAACATGTAAAAAAAACTCCCACAGAAATAATCTGCCAACAAACCTTGCGTAATTTCATAAAGAGTCCACGCACTCATTCAATGAGTGAAAACATTGGAGTGCATAAATTCTCCATAATGTCATTACAAGAGCTGACATTGACCGAGTTCAAGTGTCTTTACTTTTAGTAGATGTTTTTCATCAGGGCTTTTCAAAATGGCACAAGATACTTTTTCTTTAAATTATTAGTGTTTTTTTCAGCCGCTGTTAGGAAAAAGTTTTCTGTTCTTCTTATCTAGGCTAAAATTCGGAAGAAATAGGTTTCTTTTAATTCAAAATACTCCAGTAAAATTAATTCAAGTTTTGTTCCTATAAATTAAAACGCATTACCTTTCTTTCTAAGTAAGACCATAAACTTCCAAAAGGCATGCTTTCTTCAGGCAATCATCAACCATAATAATTGCGCGCAGTGCATGCTTGAATGCATAGGCTTTGTGTAGGACAAGAACACTGCGCATCGCGTAGCGCTTTCGCACCATTCAACCTTTTGAAAGTTCTTTTCAGTAAGCCTTCCGCTATCGTATCAAAAATGATAGTGTTACCGTAAAACTGATCGATTTCAATGCTTTACTAACTGTCGCACACCTTTCAAATTTTATTATAAATTTATAAATAAAGACCTCTCTGCATCACAATGGTTCTTTTTATTTTACGACGCATATCTCAGTTCAATAATACAATGTCCGTTTACCTGTTACAAGTTTCTCAGCCTTTTTAAACTGTTTTGCACGATTCTGTTGAACGATAAAAACAGTTGTTCCAGATTCGTTTACTTATGATGACTCTTAGGTTCGAAACGATTAATTAAACGATTCGTCTTGTTTTAAATATGACACTTAAGCTCACAAAACTGGTCCTTACCTTATCATTCATTGTTAAACTTTATAGAAAACAAACAACGCCTCTTTTCTGAAAGCATACCTGATTATTGTTTACGAGAGACGGGAATATTAGCAGTGTCCTCATTTGAAATTTAACAAGAGAGCACGAATGTTGTTAGCAGGCGAAACAAACTTTAAAAATCTGCTGGGATTATTTAAGCGATTATGGATTTACTTTAAATGGAAGTGTGCAAAGCTGATGTTTTCAGCATATTTCCACTCATAGGGCGAGGATAACGCAATACTCACAGCGCTGCAAGAAAGCAGCGCTCGACTGCAGCTGCGGAGCTCTGCATCAACGCGAAAGTTTTGCCTGCTGACGCTAATGCGCTGGCAAACTATAAATTTTTTTAGCACAGAGAAGAATATTTCTAAACAAGTTATAATATAAAGCTCACTTGGCAAAAACACAAGTTAATCACATCTAAAGCGAACAATTTTGAACCATGCACAGTCACCCTGTTTTCGAGAACTTTACATTATTCGTAAGGCCCTTGAGAGCCACCAACCTGCTAATACAGAGTGGCGCATAAATCACTTTAACATTTTATAATAAAATATCTTTTCCATAAATGAGTGCAATTTAGTAATCCTTTTTTATTACATTGTTCATAGATTAGAATTTTATTACATAGTCATAAATTGGAATTTTATTTTGATTTATATCAGAAAATAATGTCACGTAAATTGCCTCCATTTTCAGCTACGCAAACACGAGCTATTCGTAAGGCATTTTCCATGACAGTTCTTAGCACCTGGGGCTGTATGGAATGAATTTTCTCCTGTATGTTTGCTTTAAGTTGTTGGATAGTTCAAGGTTTTTTCACGTACACCTTTGCTCTTAAGTACGAACACAATTTATTAGTGTATCTTGACACTGTCCAATAATTGAGCGTTCATTTTCAAAATAAAATTCGATTATCTTCACCCTCTCATCAGCTGTGAATTTATTAAAATTCAAATTTCCAACGATGTAACTTTATAAATGTGAAAAGAAAAATCAAAATTGAAATATTGAAAAAAGACATTTCCTTTTAAAATGGTAAAGTGACTTTTGCGCCACTCTGCACATGTGGTATAGACATAGTTCGAATAGAGCTAATTTTTGACGCGAAATAATTATCAAAATCAGCAATTTACATTCATTTGTAAAGGCTAATTAGTTGATCAACGCGATAACGCAAACGGTACACATTCAAGTGTACATAACAGGCGTCAAGACAATATTTTTAGTTAAATAATTTAAGCAGTTGGATTAATCGGATTTAATTACATCTTTTTAATTACCACGAATAAAACTTCTTACATGATTTGTACAGCAACAATAACTGTTAGAAAATTAGGAGCTAGAAGTCTTGTTGGTGTGTGACTCTTTTCAAGCTTCCCATCTTCCACAAGAATTGGAATGTTTACTTCACTTTTTTCACAACCAGCTTCCGACACTCAGCATTTAATGGGGTTAAGAAGTGCTACTTTCTTTCCAAAGCGCCCCCTCAACAAGTTTGTTGTTTTTTTAAATAAAATTAGATAAATTTCATTTTTAAGGCCCGATTAAAATTCCTGCACCTGTTATTTGCCATGATCTTTATCGTTTTTCCTGGTCGATGAGAAACGTCAATTAAACAATGAAAGTCTCTCGCATCAAACCTACGACAGATGTCGATAAAGGTCGGCAATTAGGAGTTCACCGGAGTTTTTCTTCTCTTTCGATTGACGCTGATGGTGAATGATGTGAGCCGGCTGTGCGGGCACATTGTTACTAAGCTGCAAAGGATGTTTGTAGAGATATCACTTAAAAACTATGAGCTTGACGGGTAAAAACGAATGATGAAGGTGAAAAGAAAGGTGTTGACAATCCATTTGTACTAATACATGAAGAATCTATTAGTGTCATAGTGTGGTTTGCTCGTCAGAGGTTCGTGTCAGTATCTATTCTAAGCATACATCATACCAGCAAAGTATACATCATATTAATCATCATGTTCTAAGTATACATCATTTTGAACTACATCAAGTACTTTTCAGGTACATTTTGTCTGTAAGTTTTCCACCTTTAATGTTTTTTTCAACTTTGGTTCTGCATGAGTCCTTCCATCGACAAATGAGGCAAGCATGACACCATTGAAGCCGACGTGCAGTAAGTTGTGCTGATAATTTACCTGAGCTCGCTTCCTGGGTCACATCCTTCCTCTCTTCAGTTGAAATTTATCGACGTTGGTTATCGATTAGGAGCCGGTGAGCATTGCCGACCATGCGGCAGATCGCCGTGGATGCATTGGGGGCTTATCCACCTTATTCGATGATAGTTAAACTTTGGATTTAAATGAGCGCCAAGATGCATATGCCTATAAATAACCCTCTTTTTGAAGTAACGGGCAAAGCAGAAGATAGTTTTTACCATTTTTCTTCGCCGGGTGAGATTTTTATTTTCTAGCTAGTACTCAGCTTCTATGAATACATATCTCAATAATTATGCTCGTGGAATACAATAGAATAACCGACTAAGAAAATTAAATCAGAAATTCGTTTACTGAACCATTCATTCTGGAATATTTGGAACGTATAAGAGCAATAACTACGCTTAAATTATTTGAAACTGTGACATGAGAATCTGAGTTTCTTATCGGGATTTTCCAGAGTAGTGACCTCGGTCTAGAATGAGTAGTTGCATTCTATCTAAATTCATTCCGGGATCAGGCGTGCTCTGCACCCTCATGTTCATAGAGATGTTGTGCGCAATTTGATTATTTAGAGGCCAAAAAGATTGAAAACTTATCATTGCATTCTCTAACTTTACACCTCTACAGTACTTTAAATTTTCATAACTGATATGATGGTGAACCGAGTGTTTTAGATATCATCCAACTATTAACTCAATGCAAAATCTCAAGAAGATCATCTTTTACTTGGTGATAACGCAAATTTATTAAAAATTTGAAAGCTAAGAATAAAATTCTAATCATTTTGAACGTTTCGGGATAAATCCCATCATCAGCTGAAAAAAACACTCATGAAAGTAAATGTGATTAGTTATAGAAACCAACGGTTCATGAGACTATAATAAACTAGATAGAAATGCACAGTGGGAAGGAACTAGACATTTCATTTAGTGCTGGTCTACCATTTAAAATATGCAGAGACTCTAAAATACGTACATCAGTGAAATTTGACCCATGCCCTATGATTGAAAAATTATTGTTGGAGATTATTGAATCGCAGTTGTCTGCGTGAACACGGATTGCAGAATGGGGTGGTTGTCCTAGCCTTGATCATGTGCGGTAGCTAACGCCCCTATGCTTAGCGATCCTCTGTCCTAGGGTACGACCAGTGCAGCCGACGTACCTGGATGCACACTGTGCACAACAATATTCATAAATAACTGAGGATCGCATCGCAACGGGAAGTTTCTCCTTGAAACAGAAAAATGATTTAATAGAAAAATTGTTCACAAAAACAACATATAAATTAATTTTTGAAATATTTAACCACAAGAGATTTTAGCTCTTCTTATAGTTTCTCAGATTGAACACCGAAATATGGAAAAGAAATGTAAAGTTTGTTATTAGGGTCATCGGTGGTCGGATGACTACTAAGCTTTTTGGACAAAAACTGCTTCGACTGGGACTCGAATAAAGTAACTGGGTATCCATTTTTAACGATAAACTTTTTAAAAGTTTCAAACTCAAAATGCATGACAATAAAATTGGATGAAATCAAGAAGGCACGGTTTAAAAGCGTCTTGATGCTATTCAATTTAAATTTAAAGGTACAAAAAAAACTCAAACCTGGTCAAGAGAACGTGGTTTTCCTATGAACAAATGTTTGAAATCTGCCATTCACTCTGCTGACCAAACAGTCAAGGAAAGGAATATTGTTGTTCTCACCCTCCATCGTAAATTTAATCAAACTATGCTTGGAATTCAAATAATCAAGGAATTGAGATGCATGAGCTAGTTCTTTGAAAAGCAAAAAAGTGTCATCGACGTACCTTTTATAAAACACTGGCTTAAAATCAACAGGACAGTCGTCTAACCAAATTTTCTCGTAATTACACGTGAAGATGTTAACAAAAGTAGGCCCTAACGGCAACCCCATTCCCAAACCCTCTAGCTGACGGAAAAGACGACCATCAAACAGAAAAAAAGAATTAAGAACAGCCAATTCTAAAAGGGACTTAAAATATGACCTCGTTAGCCCCAAAATCCCACCAGAACCACCTGGGAATAATTCAGAACGACAAATATCAATAGTTTGTACGAGTGAAATATTGGTAAAAAGGCTTTCAATGTCAAACGAAGCCATGTTAAAAGAGTTTGCGTCATTATAATTGCATATTTCAGTAGAAAAACTGTGAGAATTATCACGTGGCAGTCGAAGTTACTCAGCCGTGAGATGCAGTACAAACGACGTTGCTTGCGAGACCTCACTGCAGCTGTTGGTCATAGTGAAGTTGTGCTTCGTGATAGTTTTTCGGTTATCGACACTGCTGTTATTCACCGTTTTTTGCGATTTCGCCTAAATGCATTCATTGAAACTACTAAAAGTATCCACTCTTCTAAACTGTGTAATCTGGGTATTCATAATGACTTGCACCCTTGTGATCCAGAGAAAGTCGGATTCAATTTTAGTTCTACTGTTTTACCTCAGAAACTGAAATTCTAACTGCCATTTGGCTTGGACTTTTGCCTACCGGTTTATAAGATTGATTATTTTAGGTTTTAATTTGGGAAGGAAAAGCTGGCCTTGTCCCAGAAACGATTCCAATGTGGGAACCGTGATGAATTTCTTGAAAGACTTAAAACAACTGCTAACAAATATTTTTTCAACTTTAAGCCTTTCAAAATTTTTTCCGCAATTTTTTCAAAAGATGAAATTATGTTCCTCAAAGCATTTTCCCAGCGCAATGACATTGTTTTATGTAAGCCCGATAACGGTCGTGGCGTCGTGATTCTTGATTAAGCTCAATATACCGCTGGTTTATTGTCTGTAATTTCCGATACGTCTTAAGTTTCAGGAAATATTCGAACCCGTGCATAAATTCGCTCTGAAAATTGAGGATAAAGTTAACAACTTAATCAGAAAATTAAAGAAAAACAACTTAATTACAAAAGAAATCTACGACTCCTTGTTTATTTCCGGTTCAGGCTTTGGAATATTGTATGGTCTCCCAAAAATTCACAAGCCTAACTTTTCAACCAATTTTCAATTTCGGCCTATCTTTGCATCGTATAACAATCCTAGTTATAAAGTCGCCAAATTTCTTGTCCTTGTTCTTAAACCGCTGACTAGCAACGAATATACTGGTGATAATTCTTACAGTTTTTCTACTGAAATATGCAATTTTAATGACGCAAACTCTTTTTACATGGCTTCTTCTGACATTGAAAGCTTTTTTACCAATATTCCACTCGTACAAACTATTGATATTTGTCTTTCTAAATTATTCACAGGTGGTTCTGGTGGGATTTTGGGGCTAACGAGGTCATATTTTAAGTCCCTTTTAGAATTGGCTGTTCTTAATTCTTTTTTTCTGTTTGATGGTCGTCTTTTCCGTCAGCTAGAGGGTTTGGGAATGGGGTTGCCGTTAGGGCTTACTTTTGTTAACATCTTCACATGTAATTACGAGAAAATTTGGTTAGACGACTGTCCTGTTGATTTTAAGCCAGTGTTTTATAAAAGGCACGTCGATGACACTTTTTTGCTTTTCAAAGAACAAGCTCATGCATCTCAATTCCTTGATTATTTGGATTCCAAGCATAGTTCGATTAAATTTACGATGGAGGGTGAGAAAAACAACAATATTCCTTTCCTTGACTGTTTGATCAGCAGAGTGAATGGCAGATTTCAAACATCTGTTTATAAGAAAACAACGTTCTCCGGACTAGGTTTGAGTTTTTTTAGTTTTTGTACCTTTAAATTTAAATTGAATAGCATCAAGACGCTATTAAACCGTGCCTTCTTGATTTCATCCATTTTTAATGTCATGCATTTTGAGTTTGAAACTCTTGAAAAATTTATCGTTAACAATGGATATCCAGTTACTTTATTCGAGTCCCAGTCGAAGCAGTTTTTGTCCAAAAAGCTTAATAGTCATCCGACCACTGATGACCCTAATAACAAACTTTACATTTCTCTTCCATATTTCGGTGCTCAATCTGAGAAACTAAAAGAAGAGCTAAAATCTCTTGTGGTTAAATATTTTAAATTATTTTACATGTTGTTTTTGTGAACAATTTTTCTATTAAATCATTTTTCTGTTTCAAGGAGAAACTTCCCGTTGCGATGCGATTCTCAGTTATTTATGAATATTGTTGTGCACAGTGTGCATCCAGGAACGTCGATTGCACCGGTCGTATACCCTAGGACAGAGGATCGCTGAGCATAGCGGAGTTAGCTACCGCACAGGATCAAGGCTAGGACAACCACCTCATTCTGCAATCCGTGTTCACGCAGACATCTGCGATTCAATAATCTCCAACAATAATTTTTCAATCATTGGGCAAGGGTCAAATTTCACTAATGAGCGTATTTTAGAGCCTCTGCATATTTTAAAGGGTAGACCAGCACTAAATGATATGTCTAGTTCCTTCCCACTGTGCATTTCTATCTAATTTATTATAGTCTCATGAACCGTTGGTTTCTATAACTAATCAAATTTACTTTCATGTGTGTTTTTTCAGCTGATGATGGGATTTATCCCGAAACGTTCAAAATGTTTAGAATTTTCTTCTTCGCTTTTAAAATCTCAAGATGAATAATTTTGAACACGACTGACACGTAAATTATACAACAACATCAACTAAGAAAAGAATGGCTTGATTAGCACAAGCTTTTAGAGGGAGTTTTTTCTCATTACCGTAGGCATGGCAGCTACAATTTTCTCTGGAAGAATAATTAGAGCCAACCAATGTAGGTTCTGGCAAAGCAAAAATGATCGAAACTTCTGTTGTCCACTTTATATTTTTCTACACTTTATCATATTCTCCACTCTACCACGCTCTCTACTTTACGCTTTCCCTTTCACCACGTTCTCCGCTTCACCACGTTCTCCGCTTCACCACGTTCTCCGCTTCACCATGTTCTCCGCTTCACCACGTTCTCCGCTTCACC
>JACJUY010000682.1:144155-155467 GCA_014220935.1 Platorchestia sp. MABIK
CCAAGTTCTTCGCTTCACCACGTTCTCCGCTTCACCACTTCTACGCTCCACCGTACGTTCTCCGCTTCACCACTTCTACGCTTCACCAAGTTCTCCGCTTCATCGCTTCTCCGCTTCACCACGTTCTCTACTTTATGGCGTTTTTCACTCTACAACGTTCTACAATTTACCAGGTTCTCCAATTCATCATGTTCTCCACTTTACTCTGCTTTCCATTTTGTCATTTCTTGTTCTCCACTTTGCTATAAGCCTTTACAACAAACTCCTACTATATTTTTATTTTAAAACAAGGTAATGATGAAATGAAATATCTCATAATTGACTTAGTGGAGTAAATACCGTCAGAATATGACAATCAGAAATTCTCGTGAAGATAGCTTAACCAGCGGAATTGCAGCAGCAGCAGCAAATTTTGAATCACGTAAAATCCGCTCCACTGTACATCTGTAAGAATACGAATGTGTGTTGTCGTCCGATCCTTCTCCTGAAGCGTTGGGGGAAATTGATCTAATTGTTCTACAACAAATAGGAATTTATATTGGGGTGAGAATAAATTTTAACAGTTGATCGAAATCAAGAACAATGTCATGTATTTACGCTGGCACACTTTAGATACTCTATGATTCAGAAAAGCCACCAAGTAAGAAATCGATTTGCATAAAATACAGGATTGTAATTCGAATACTATAGCGATCATTATACCAGCGAATTGAACCTGATATTCCGAGGCTTAATAAATTCATAAATTTTTGATTTTCGCTACAAAAATTTATGAACATGATTTTTTCATTTTCATATCATAGTTAGGCTGAAGTCGAAACTTATTTATTCGTTGAAAAAACAAATCATTCCAACCCATTAGCATAACCAGATTTGTCAAACGCACTCAATACCATTGAGACAGAAATGAGCCCAACAGAAGATTTCAGAACAAAGTTAAAAAATTCTTTGAACTTGGCTCACTCAGGGAATCTTTGCTGTTAAAATTAGCAGCAGAAGATCTGCGATTTTTTGCACAAATGTTTTTTTGAAATGATTCAAAACAGATTTTCGAAAGAATTTCTAAATTAAACAAGTAAGGCTGTCACATCAGGCAAACATTTAGTTTATGTGACATCAAACTATCCCTAGTATTTTGTATCGAATTCATAGATTGTCGAACGAAATTATTCATTTTTTGTTATAGACTACTCGGAGCCCCATGAGCGTGACATGAGTTGATGAAATATTTGTTGTAAATCCGTAGATTTGAGGGCACTTCAACCCTACATTCGCATACGAAATCAAATTTCATGTTGAAACAATTTGACTATGAACGTAGACTAACCAGCGGAATTGCAGCGGCAGCATCAAATTTTGAATCACATAAAATCCGCTCCTCTGTACATCTGTAATAATACGAATGTGTGTTGTCGTCCGATCCTTCTTATGAAGCGTTGGGGGAAATTGATCTAATTGTTCTACAACAAATAGGAAGTTATTTTGGGGTGAGAATTAATTTTAACATTGGATCGAAATTCCAAAATGCCATGTTAAATATTGAAGTTGTTCTATCTCTACCATCTATTCCATACCATTCGGACGAGCAACAATTCCATTCTTCTGAATTATTTTATGAATGTAATTCGACGCCAATGAATATCAACTTTTGAAATAATAAAGACCCTAAAATAATTCCTTTACTTTCACCCTAACATTATTTTCATCGAGTTAGTGCACTACAGTTCAGCAGCCTAACATTCAAATATACTAAGAAGCCTTTGAACCGGTTTCATACAAACTTGAAAAAACAGCTTAAAATAGATATCTTCTCTCAATGTGCGTATTATCACATCCCAAGATACGGCATTTTCTTCAGCACTGTCAAATTTCACTCTATTGAGCATCTCCCTATTCAAAAAGGTAGAACAGCGGCATTAGCAAGTTTCAAATCAGTGAAGTGCCTCTAATCGGCTTCTGCAGCTTGGAGCAGTGGGAGTAGTTTAGGGTTGGTTCAGGTTATCACATTACGCCTTATTTCCTGGTTGTGGTTGCAGTGAATGGATCGTGGCCTCTGGCATTTCTGCGTAGGAGGACTACACGCGTGCGTCCAAATTATATTCATCGCCTGAAGCTGCTATAAAATCTATTTACCGCTCACTGTAGTTCGGTGCTGCTCAGTGGAGTTCATGGGCATAATTGCCGCAATGCCACCCATGGCCACGGTAGAAGAAAGCTGACGTAAAATGAGGATTTGGCGTCTGTGTCGCACCGTTACCTCACCGATACTGAAATAGTCCTTCGTACATTTTTTAGGATGGTGTTAAATAATTCGAACGTTGTTTTTCAAAAATCACATTATAGATCGAAAAGCATAAGACTGTATTATTTTTTTTAGGAATTAATGCTTACATAAAATGTCTAGACATGCGTTTCGTTTTAAAGAAAAGCATTTGAACGAAGTAAGAGTTGAATCCTAATTCGGCATTTGTATGTTTTGGGCAGTCATGAACACAAATTTTTACTTGGTTAGCTCTGTTGGGAAAGGAAGAATTTCGTGAATAGCTTTCATATTCAGTTGGCACTTCAGTTGCCCCAGTTTACGGGAGGCATCGTACTCGTACAGGAGACCACTTCTTGAAGTAATGTTATGCATGCTTGAGCGAAGTGGAGCGTCACCGACCCTCAGTCAACTCCACGGAAGATTCTATGCAATGGAAGATTTTACATCGTCTATCATATTTTTTGAACTCTTGATTACTGATAGCTGATATGTTGATTGTGAAAAATCTTTTAGCTCGTACTTCAAAATCTCTAACAATCCAGAAGAGAAATTGACATAAATTCAAACTAAAAACTGCAAGCGACGTGTATCTGTAGTTTGGCTGAAATTTTAATACAGTTCAATTCCTTCATAGCCAATTTGTTCCGATGTGACAGTCACGTTGTTAGTCGAGGCATAAATTGTGGATGTGATTTTTCATCAGTTCCCTACTGCCGACCATGTCTTCAGCTCATTGGAATGCAGCTGCAAACCGCAAGAGCATGAATAAATTGGTGCCATGAAAGCCTGAAGTTGATGGTCGGTATGCCACTGAATATTTTGCATATTTTCTGCGCCTTTGAAATACTTGGACCTCATTGATTTTTTGAGCATTGCATTGAGCAATAGCAACTACAGGATGTCGAATCAAAATGTACGAGTAGCTTCGAGAGAAGAACGCATTGACAGCACGCGTGGTATCTTTGAAAAGCGTTAAACAAATTTAAGCTCTCAGACGCCATCAGTATTACTTGAATTCCTCTTCAACATTATAAAATGCTGATTGAATAACTTTGCTCTTGATCGAGCTCGTAATTTTTCTTCAACGCACCAAATACATAGTGTGATTTATTATGATTCCTTTAAATCAATTCAGGGGCGTAAATCAGGATTACGTTAATGCTTTGCACCAAAATTTATTTTTGAAATGAACGTTTTCCCAGCGCTTTTGTCCAGTTACTCTCAAGCGGATTGTGTCATGGTAGCATGAGAAGTTATGTGTCTCGAATCTCGCATTGTAGCGCAACGAACAAGCTTAGATCTCAGCGTGGTCCTTCCACCACGTTGGCTTCAGTAACTCGGAGAAACAAAAACAGTTTATGAAATATAACTGCGATGGGCTACTGCCAAAATGTATGTATGTGCTGCAAGTTTATCGTAATTTTCATTTTTAAACTTTATCTAATGGCGTTTCTATAACCTAATGTTTTATGAATTTGTCACTATCAATCAACGTAGAAATATCGTTCATAAAGGAAACCATCTTCGGTTTATTTGCCGGTAAAAGAAAGCAATACATATATTTTCCAGCATTGAATACTTGCGAATGACTGAACATCAAACCAATTTAGTATGAAAACCTCACTCTACGTCCAAGAAAAATTTAAATTCATTTACGACACCTTATGCCAGCCTTCTGATTGCCATCCATAAATAAATGTTGGCAAATGAGAGTATAACAACTTTTTCGCCTTTCACTTTGAATTACGATCAGGTGTGCTGGTGAAACAGGAGTTCTTACTTTGTTCGATACGTGTAGTTAATAACGTTGGACTGAAAAGGTTCACATTTTTTTTCCAATTTCACAAAATTTCACGCAAGATTTCATTAACACTGTCGGCACTGAAACTTAACTTCATGTGGAAGGGTAGTAAGAATGAACTCTAAACATAACAAATTGTATTTTAGCTTGACGGATTCGTATTATTGAGAGCCCGCACTAGAATTTCATGTTTGAATGAGCCAGCAATATTGTGAGAAAGAGCAAAGGCACTTGTATCGAGCCGTTGGTTCGTGGTCATTAATGTTTCGTCTTTCCTTGATAAATATTTCAGTCATTTCATCGTTATGGTGACGAGAATCACTGCGCCAGGATATGTTGAAATCTGCAGCGTTTTGTTCGTAAAGTCAATAGATTAAGTAGGAAAGAATGTAAAATGTTCTTCTCTAAACGAGCGTCCTGGTAATACGTTCCCTTCACGTTCTGTAGTGCTTACACTTCCGACTTCTTGTAAAATCTATCATTAAGAACTAAGAACTTCGAAAGGCTAATAAGATTTTGTAACGTTGCTAATCGCCTTTATTATTACGTATTTCTATTACGTATTTCTGAAACCAATGTCTGCATTAATTATCCACTACACAATTTGATTTCTCATGCTAACTTTTTTTTTTGCCTAGTTGTTTTCATTCATCACCAATAGACCACTTTTCATTAGAAAATGACCCCAGTTCTGAAAAAGTTGCACGCATATCAACAAGTTTTAGTTTGCAAGTTCGTGTATTCCTCTTCATGGGCAAAGGCTCATAATTTTGTGCGGCCTCGCTGCGATCGCTGTCACAATTCACGAAAATCAAGTTTGCTTTAAATTTTTGGTGAATCAAGTGAAAAATAAAGTAAGGCGGAGAGAGCCCAAATTTGCATGAAGCTCCGGCCGTTTGCTGGAGAGCTCAGGCAAAAAGCACAATCGGTGTAAGCTGCAGCACGCATGAATATTTCATGTCTGGAGTCGGCCAAATGGGCGCGAGTTGCCAGTAAAATTCTCGCTGCCTATGAAGAGACCAATAAATAGCCGTGCCATAGCTCGCTACTGAGTGCCGCGGCTTCGCCAGCTAAACGCGTGGCCGTCCACAGCCATACATACACTCGGCAACTTGGCTCCGAAGGATGCGCTGGTGGCCTATAACTATATGCATCTGGGGCTGAAAATCGTGCTAATTAAGTAGCAGATTCTTCGTAATTGTGTGCCGTCAAAATTACAGTAATGGGCTCGTTGCTTGAACTACGTACACTCCACGATAAAATATTATCAACGCCTGCAAAAACATTATTAATAACCCGTGATATTACTTCTGTCATGTGCAGTTTTTTTATTGCATGCTGGAAAATTCGGAAGGGTTTGAAAACTCGCATCGTTTGCTGTAAATGAAAACTCGAGTGAATTCGGAGTCATTAGAAGTTTTTGATCTTTGTAACAAAATGTACGACTGAAAAAGGAGACTTAGCGAGACCTATTCGTTCAATCAGTTGGAAAACGGTTGAATGTTCACAAGTGTTTCCCAATAGTGGCTCCTAATCAGCGTCGTAAGCAACGTGAATGGCTTGTAATATACACACATTGAATGCAGCTTTTGAACGAAATTTCAATTAAACGACAGTTGACCTGCTGCTATACTTTCATGCCAATTTACCAGACTATGCAATACAACAAACGTTAATGATAAATTTTAGGAACGAATTCAAAAAACAAAATTCAGTTTATTCAGTATAATGCATAAAACTAACTAGATATTTTTGGACTTCCTTAAGCTACTTTTATTAGTGCGTTAAACCTCACCCAAGCGTTAAAGATCGTAATACCGGCCGATCTTATAGCAGAGCTAGTCTTCTAGGAGGATTTTGCGGCAATATTAGATTCAGTTGTAATGGAACGCGAGCTAAATTAAAATAGTGTTCGTTTTAATCCCTCAACAGCTTGCCTTCCCTCGTAATGGTACTGCATGTTACGAAACGTGAGCAAGAGATGAGTTACGAGCTTAGAGTGCAGGTGCTTTCGGTGCAGGTGTTGTTGCTGGGGTAATGTTGGTAAAATTGTTAGAGGAGCAAGTGCTGTAAAATGTGTAGCCCACATTTGATTCTTCGATTCTTGATTCCTTTTCTGGAAGGAAATTGTTTATATTCTGAGTACTTAGAATAATTTCCACTCCATCTTATGTAGTTGCTACTGGAGAAATAGGAATTTTACTGGAAATGAGCAATCGTTGTGAAAAGGAGAGTTATTTTTGTTCACACTATGCCTATAGTACAACATAAAATTCCGTTTGTTCATTGCAGATTGGCATGCATCCTTTTGCGTATAGAATTTCTCGGCCAGTATTTTCTGACCAACCGAGACAACTTTCTTCTGGCTTTGTTTCGCCTGAAGGAAACTGAGCGACGGCATTTATGAATATGCCAGGGTCGGAGGGAACGTAGCGGTATAGAGCTCATCAGTTTCCGGAATGCTTAGAGAAGTCGCGCAGCTGAGCATCCATTGACCTCAGATGTACCCTAAAAGAGAATTAACAAATGTTTAAATTTTCGGCTCTCGTTTTGAGCAATAACGAGAAGATTTCTCAAATCAGCTCTATAAGAACACGTAATTTTTATTTGCAGTCATCATGAAGAAATACAAGATTATTAAGGCAACGGTGTGACGAATAAAAATCTTCGGAAATGTAATCACGTATGGGAATGAAATTCTGCCACTTTACAATGAGTAAAGATTTGCGTGATCTCAACAACTGGCGAGCGAGGCCCATTGGTCGCACCACACCGCCTGCAGCAGCCTGCAGCACACGTCGCGCGCTGCAACGTTCGAGGGTCTAATCTTTTTTTTTTGCGTGGTTATTTTCTTCATTAAAGTCACCTAGTCTGATTTCTCTACTGGTAGATGCAAAAAAAATTAAATAAATTGCAAATCTTAGCCTATCTCACTCCACGAATTTAGTAATATTATTTTATGTATAATCCATCTGCCCTCAATAAATCAGATCCTGACTTGCCAAATAAAAATTTAAGAAGCCAAAGTTATTATTAACATTATATTTTAGGAATCAATTCCAACATTAATGAGCTATATGATGAATATTTTCATGCCCAGACACTATATATTTTATCATCAATTGAGCAAAAACAATTAAGCAAAATCAATCAATCAATCAAAATCAATCAAATTAATTGAGCAAAAACAAGAGCTACAAAATTGCGTCAAACTTATCTCAGGCAACTTGCTTTTCAGAAAATTTATTCACAAACATTAGACTTTTAAAAGTATGTAAGACAAATATCGGGTCATCCCACAAGTTCCGTTCAAATTTTGAACAAATAAAACAAGTGACCTAATGTTACATTTAATTAAAGATTCAATCATCAATGTATTTTCCCTGATTATCTATGGCTTCCTTCCATCGATTAGCTGGATTATTGCTACCCTTATTGTAAAATTCTTTTGGTTTTTACTCGAAGAACTCGCAAATTTAAGTTTCCACCTCTTCCTACGTTGCAAAAGCCGTTTCTTCCTAGTCATTTTGTAAGCTACGAAACGAATGTAAGCTACGTCTGAAGGAGCAGGGTCGCGAGAATAAGGTGGACGAGAAATTTTCGCCCAATCAAGTTCTTCGTTCTTTTATGACGAGATTCTTCCAATGTGGGGTCAACAAACTCATCTAGACGTCCGATTCGATCTTCATTATCGAGGGTGAAATCTCCACTTCTGAATTTCGCAAACCATCTTCTCTAAGTTATTTTATTCACACACTCCTCTCTATAAACTGAGTGAATGTTTCTAGCGGCTTCGGCTGCTGAGTTTCCTCTCTTGAACTCATAAGACATTGTGTGCCTCAAATGATTCTTGGCTACGTCCATGTTCGCAGGATTTTAATCAAGCACATTTTAATTTTATTGTTCTATTAAGTAAAATTTCATCAGTTTAAATCAATCTGAAGATAAAAATAATGTTCAACTTCATTAGACATAATAAAATACTCTTAAAATTTCGTTCGAAAGAGATATCGAAAGCGAGATAACATTCCTACGTATAACGAGAAGATGACTTTTAAGCACTTACGCACCCCTTTACTACGTACGACTAAGTCATTTTTTTGAGAATCTTCCCTCATGCTTAAATAAAGGATGCCTTCCGTCACAATTATTGGTGTTGACATAATTCATAGAATGCAATAGTTAAGTTAATGATAAGATACCAAAAACACATTAGACATAATTTAACGAGCAAGACAGAATGCTAAGATGATCAAATTTACAAAATTACATGGTTCATGGCTCAGACAGAAAATGCTTTGCATGTTATACATGAATAAGGAATTGCAAAGATTGTGTATGTGTTGCCAAGCTGCTTTCGAAAAAACTGTTAAATTTCAGATGTTCTGCCAATTTTTTCCAGATTTATTGATTTAGAGGCGTGTCTGAGATAATTTTTTATAGCATTATTAAAACTGGAAAACAATGGTTGAATTTATTCAAATTGTTATTCTGATATTCTACGAAACCTGACGATTTCCAATGCGACCGAAGTTTGCAGCTTGCGGGCTCGGTAAAGACTTTCCGTTGGAATTCAATAAATCTACAGAGCGTCAGCATATGTCTCCTTAATTGTCATCTTCAATTGGGAAGACTTTCACTGGAGTTTTGAAAAAACTGAGTTTGACGCGCAAGTTCTAGAAAATAAATACATTGCTTCCTTTTCGTCAACCACTCCACTTCGTTAACTCCAATCCTTCTCAAAATTCGAAGGTTTTTTACAAGCTAATGTAAGTTAAATTTAGCGTGGGCTTCGAGCGCTAGGCCTAATGTTTTCATCTCCTTCAAATTTAATATTAAAGAAACCCAATTGAAAAATTCTCCACTTGAAGCTCCCGCACGAAGTCTTCAGCAAGTCTCTGGCACCTCCGGCGGTGCTACAGAAAACTGTGAAGTCATAAAATGCCTCAAAGTTTTACTTCGATGCCTTTTAGGAAGCAGAATATTTGAAATCATTGTGGTCTTGGAACTTGGACATCCGTGGTAGTGATGATGCAGTCCTCCAAAACGATATTAACGTTTAAAACGATATCAACAGTTTCTTTTTTATTTTACTGTAAGATTTTCGTCAAAATTTCGCTTTGAAATTTTTATTCTGAGAGGCTTCGCTCACTTTTGTGGTTCACATTTATGCTATTTGATAGAACGCTGGAGTTTAAAATTCTTTTGCGAATATTATCCATCAGTTTCACCTTTCATAAAACGTGCGGTTATTTGTCGCTGTAGAGATGTTTGATAAATTGGTTTATTATCATGTGTTGCATGACAATTTGTTGTTAAAAGTCCCTGCTGAAGAAATTGCTCTAAATCTACACAGTAAAAATCATTGTTGGCTGTGCAGTAAAAGAAATTGAAGTTGAAACTGCGAGATGAATTAAAATATGCGATCATAATATTATTCTTCTCTGCACTGGAGTAGCCGCCTGTTTTCATGATACGAGCAAAATTTATGTCTCTCAATAAAGCCATCATTTTCCCTCTGAACGATCGAAGAAATATTCTCCTCGATGAAATGGTGCGCTAGATTTAACATCGAAGAAATTTTGAATTTGCCTCTGATTGAGTTCACCGTTCCTGCCAGGAACGGTGAACTCACCGTTAGAATTGAGTGGATGTACTCACTTTTACATGCATAAGCCCTCGACGGGAAACTTTTATTTTTTGATGAAAATGTTTTTTCATCAGACAGTTACTACAACAAACGGTAGGCGACTTTGTCGAGAAAAAATCAACGATATTTTAATCATTTCATACTTCTTTTTGCTGTTTAAATCCTTAAGATTTGTCGAGAAATTCTAGTATGTTAGTAGCTGCAGTTTCTGTGTATATTTTGCTCATATTTTATTTCATTTCGCGTTCTGAACTTCATCAATGAGGCAACCTTGCTAGAGTACATAATCTCAAGAACTGCTCTCGCTGAATAAACAAGAGCGTTGGTATTTTACAATCAAGGCAGCCATTCTTCCGTGCTTATGAAGTCAGGACTTTTGTGTGCATTTTATTGGAGTGTGCAGAACGGATCGGGGTCTGCTCGATCCACAATGGAAAAGTTACAACTGTAATTTGCATGCATCACAGCTGTAGCATACCATTTAGAATACCCTTTATTTAGGTCTGGTTGATTTTCACTCAATGACATGTAAGATGAAAGAGAAATTTATTCCACGTGACCAAATTTTTAAAAGCTTTCCGGAATACGAAAGAGATTGGTTGAAAATTATTCAACACAAATTAATCTGTTTTGTTTTCGTCGGTTTTCAAGTCTTTCAAATCAGAAGCCTGCAATGCATGAAGTAATTTTCCTGCTGTGAGACAGGACGCTGTCAGTTAAAGCATTTGGCTGTCAGACTTGCACGAAATTGAGTAACTACAAGAAGCTGTTCTGATCTGCATGGTGATGGTTGTGTTGGGCGAGACCTTCAGATTGTCTCGACGCACTCCTGGCGTGTGCTTCTTCATGGTTTGGACCTTTTTGCCATTTTTCTAATTGACCTTCTTCCTTGTGTGACTTTTTTTCTTGCCGTTCAACTAGATTTTGCAAACCGATAGTACAAAGACGTCAATCAGTGTTGGCCTTTGTTTAAGAAAATATTCAGCAATCGATCCGCTGCCTTCTTCGTGAGAATTTTATTGATCTTTACCTATTATTTTGCTCGAAAGAAATTCAGGAAAGCCAGACCTTTTCCGCATAACTTGACAAAATAATTATATCAACTGGCACATCAAAATTATAAACATAACAGGAAAAACTATGCAGGAGGTGTAGTAGGGGTTTGATAATTTCAAGTTTCCTGACAATTTCGATACAGCCGCGATTGTGTCCAAAGTTCCCGAATTTTCGTACGATTCCTTGTGCGATTCTGATACTAGCTTATTTTGTATTCTTTTTAATCATGCTAGATACATAGTTGCCTCATTCATTAACAGCAATTTTTTCATGCTTTTTTTTGCAGGATATGGTTTTTCTTATTGGAGGCCAAAAAACTTTTTGGATTAAAGGTTATGAACTTCTGTTCCGAAAATTCTAAATTCTTCTAACCAGTGAAGTGGAGGTTCTCAACTGAAATATTCTTCAATTTTAAATCCGAATTCAAATTTTGTTTGCAAACTTGAAACGCATCTTAAAAACTAAAATCTGGACATTTTGTTACATAAAATACAAAAAATTAATCTCTTGTTTCCAAAAATTACGTACCACTCGCTCTAATC
>JACJUY010000682.1:179739-195422 GCA_014220935.1 Platorchestia sp. MABIK
ACAGGTTTTCGTAACGCCATCTTGAATCATTTCAAAGTTGGGGAATTACTTCAAGTTTTCAGTTAATTCAGTACTATTTCTCTTTTTATTTGTATTAATGCGGGAATGAGTCATTTATTTGCAATCGTAATTTAGCTCATTTTCTAAGACCAATAGGTGTTAAAAATGAAATAGGAAATAAATTCTGTAATAAATCAAAATTGAAATGATTGTTCTAAATTAAACGAGCACATTAGTGAAACTAGCAAATGAGAACATTAAAACATTTGTTTGCATTCTTACCAATAAACTATTGATTTGCTGGGGAAGGAATCATAAAGGAATAGGAGCTTATAAACTACTTTGTTCTCAAGTAGGAGGTCTCTCAGCAACACCCCTGCGAAATTACTTTGGGCTTGTGAATCAAATATAACGCAAGAATTGCTTCAAGGAGTGCCACAAGAAAAGCCGAGGCAAAGATCGATCGCACTAACATATCAATGTAAATATTTTCGGCAAGATTCGAAGGAGGGCGTTTTGGCAGACGTCATCACTGGGGCAAACGAGGTTGGCAGAGGCAACGTCGTGCGAGCAAAAACGAGGTGTAAAAGATTAAGAATGCTGCATTTAAACGGTGGAAAAAGACTAGCTGAATTAGTTCGGGTCGCAACGTGAAAATTGTCCTTCATTCGCGCTGCACCGTTTGTGGCTGTTTCGCTTCCGAGAGTGTTACGATTGTTATTCCACGAAAGAGCTGTGTTCGCCGAAGCACCCGTACTTTCTGCCCTCGTACTGACATTTACTTGAGACTAACCTTGCAATTACTTTTAACCCACCTAGCACTCACTGGAGAGTCTTCTTTCCGCTGAAAACTCGCCTTACCCTCACTGGAGACTAATTACACTGCTTATGCTGAGGAGGTATACTGACTTCATTCGAGAGACGAAAGAAACTTTTTGCTGGCAACAATATCAGTTAATCTTGCTAATAATTCTAATTTAATTTTCATTATTTATTTCTTTAATATTTCATTCATAGAAAAGGAGTTCTTCAGATGAAGTATAAAGTGAAATTATTGTTTTTTAAGATAAAGCAAGAAACAAGTGATGTACAGAGGCTGAGCAAGAAAATTTCGACCAAGTGTCCAATTATTGTTTGCATAAAATTACACTGAACACACGGTGCGAATAACAGCTATTCCTTGCTAGAGAGTGCTTGGTGGTTAAATGTATAATGTTAATGTTATGATCTAGATATGGCATCTCGAACCCCACATTTTACTGTTGTCAACATTGTATCGGTGAATTTAATGGGGATTTTGGATTCATTACGTGGTTGAACTGGGTGGCCCTTTCATTCACCATGTTTTTCATTACTCACGTGCTTAAGTTAAATAAAATAATAGTAGCTTTCGGTTAGCCGTTATTATCTCATGTTGATCAAGAAAATGTAGAGTAGGAAGAACGCTCATTATTTCTTAATGCCCTCTATCTTTTATTTCTCTCTTTTTGTGTACCTTTCCTCTGTATGTTTTTCACTTCTTTCCCTCTCAATATCGAGGGATTAAATCGTCTCTTCGTCGCCTGACGCTCTCTTTACACCAGTGAGGAGGACGCTAAAACATGCATTTACATGAAACAATTAAAACATCCTCGTGTGTCAAATCCTCTATGACGATTAATGAAGAAAGATCCCTTATACAGAGCCGGGGTGCACCCACGTTAAAGTTGCTCCAATCTGTGTGCGTGCGCGAGTCTGTGTACGTACTTGGCTAGTCACCGTCACCAAGAACCACGCCCACTTCAACAGCTGCCACACGTCGCTGCATGACACAATTGTAGTACAAACATTTATTATGGTATAGCTTTGCCATAGAAGTATCATTTAATAATGGATTAAAATACTCTATGCTTCACTGTACACTTTAACGTCTCAGGCGTCTTAAACGACACATATTGTACGAGTTAGACCAAATAAGAGCACAGTTACCGTGTCATAATGTACCGTTCGTTTGTCTCGATGTATTGTTTACAATGCAAATCTCTTTAGTTTATGTTATAAATATGTAGTTCGTTTGAACAATTAACACATTATTTTTAATATCAAGTGAATGAAAGTATTTAACAGGTTCTTTTTAATATGAATTAAATTAAAGTATTCAAGTGCTGAAGCGTTCTGTGAGATGCCTTTTATGTATATTGACGCGAAATGAATTCGATTAATTTACTTCAAAAACTTTAGTGCAAAACCTCATTGTGCTCATATCAGTAAATTTACTAGTGACTTCCCTCTCGTTAAATATCATACTACTTTGGTCGCAAAGTACAGGTACCTCAATGGTTTCATTGAAGATGCGATAAAGAAAACTTGACGCTAACACACGAAGTAATGAATGTTATAAATTTCATCATAAATGTTTCACCTTTTTAGCTTCCCTCAGGAAATAGTCCCCATCCCCTGTCATATATGACATACAAGTATGATGCTTCATCAAAACCGATTTTATTCGCGCTGCTCCGTCGATGAGATAATTTTCAAATGAATATTTATGCTCGTGTCCACACTATTTAATGCAACTAAGTTAGTTATTTTTTGTCTTTACTTGTCAACTATAATACATTGGACGATTTTCAATGTAATTTTTAAAACTTCTTAAGTAATGAAAAATACATTATAAATGGAAGACAATTGCATGTAGTAATATATATTTGTATACGTGATACATGCTTTCATTATTTATTATGAATTTAGTTACGATCGTTCTTTCAACATCTCAACTTTACGAAATATTTTTAGTTCTTCCGGTGTTTAAATAAAATGAATTATTAAACATTTCTTACTGCAAAATATCAATCGTTAAAATTCTATACATCTGTCAATCTATGAAATGCAGCGTTTCGATGAGAAACTATCATCATCTTCAGGCTAAAAATTTAGGTAAATCATATTTTTTATTTAAGTAAATCATATTCATTTAACCAGTCATGAAACTCGGTGCGGCTTCTAATGGCAATTTTATTGCACATTACATTTTCTTGATCTTGACCGTTCGCCGGTATAAGCAGGAATTTAAAGCCATCGGGTAATTCAACACCTTCCATATTGCACATAAGCTCGCACTCTACATTGCCATTTTCAAATCACGACTGGGAATTTTTTGTTAGCAAGTACATAACCTAACTGCATTGCGACATCTGGTAACTCATTCTAGTTAGACAATAGAACGACTTCTCGCAAAGAGATCAACTCTGGACCAGTTCACATGACGCACCCTATACGCACACGATCGCTGCAACACACGCACACAGAGTGGAGCAACTTTGACGTGGGTGCAGCCGGGGCGCACCCACGTCAAGTTCGCACATTCTGAGTGTGCGTGCGCTAGTCCGTGTACGTGTACGGCTCGTCACCACCACCCAGAATCACTACCATACGCATTTCAACAGCTGCCACATGTCGCTGTGTGACATAACTCTAGTGCGAACATTCATTAATCTATAGCTCTATCATATAAGTATCATTTAATGATAAAATAAAATACATTTTGTTTCATTTTACACTTAGAAGTCACTGCGGTTTTAAACGACAAACATTATAATTTGAGTTACTACCATGCGCACTTCAACAGCTGCCACACGTCGCTGTGTGACTTAACTCTAGTGCGAACATTCATTATTCTATAGCTCTGCTATATAATTATCAATTAATAATAAAATGAAATACATTATGTTTCATTTTACACTTAAAAGTTACAGCCGTTTTAAACGACACATATCATACAATGAGTTAAACCAAATAACAGCGAAGTTACTGCGATACTACCGCATGTCATAATGTATTGTTCGAATGTCACAATGTAGTGTTAACAATACAAAACTCATTTAGTTTCTATTATAAATTGGTAATTGATTTGAGAAATTACCAAGTGCAATATCAATTGAAAAAAAATATTTTAGTGCTGAAGCGTTTTGAAAGTTTCATTTTTTGCATATTTACGCCAATTGAATTCGATAACTTACTTAGAAAATTTGACTAAAAAATTTTATGTGCTCATATCAGTATAATTAATTGTCACTTCCCTTTCGTTAATATAATTTTGGTCATGAAGTGCAAAATGAAAGAACATCTATGCTCATATTGGGGACAAAGGAAGCTTAACGCTTACACTCCAAGTTATAAATGCTATGGATTTCATCACAAAAATTGCACCGTTTTCGTTTGAGTCAGGAAATTGTGTACAGCCTCTGTACAAACCACTTCCCCTGTCAAATATGACATACAAGGATAATGCTTCATCAAAGCGGAATTCTTTTTAGTTGCGCTGGCGATAATGAGACAGTTTTTAAATGAATATTTAAACTTGAGACCACACTACTAAATACAACAAAGTGTGTTCATTTTTTCTGTCTTCAAGTGACGACTATAATATATTAGACGAAATTTAATGTCTTTTTCAAAACTTCCCAAGCGAGTAATAGAAGTATATTATAAACTAATACAGTTACAGGTAATAATATTTATATCAATATGTGATACTTTATTTCATTATTTATTTATGTTATAATTATTCACTATTTTTAATGAAAGAAATGGAGAAGAAGTATTTTAGAAGCATTTACTTTGAACGTTTCGAGTCTTGGCTCATTCTCATCAAAAGTCCGCAAATATAATAATAGACAAGTCAGTACACCCCAAATTACAGAAGCGCATGATATAAGCACAAAAAATATATATATATGATAATAATGATTTATTGGTTGATTATTTTCAGAGGGTATGCACTCTTCATTTCGTTGAGAGAAATTTGAGGTCGTAATTGAATAATGACTCTAAAATACGTCGGTCTAAGTTGGCGGTACAAGTATCTAATATTTAAAATTTGCTGACGTCAATAATCTGTTCACAGGAACTAATACTACAATGTTGTTTTATACTAGAATGAGTAGAAGTAAGCAATCAACCTGTACGATGTACGATGCAGGTAAGTGCATAATCTAACTGCATTGCGACATCTCGTAACGCATTATAGACGATACAGCAACTTCTGGCAATGAGATAAACTCTGGACCAGTGGACAAGACGCATCCTTCACGCACACGGACGCTGCAACACACGTACATGAAAATGTGCGAACTGGACGTGGGTGCAGCCGGGGCACATATTCCGAACTCTGCAATTAAATGGTAATCTATGTATTACTGATACGCTCCCCCTTTTAAAGGGGCGTGGCACAGAAATGCTAGTCGATCTTATGGTGAACCTCATTGGTGACATTAAGTAGGCCCTAATTGTGTTATGTTTGGAATTAAGCGTATAAACCTACGTGATTTGTTAGCAAAATTTCACTGTTTCCCTACCACGTTTTATGAAAAGTAAGGGTGCTTCAAAAAATGCGCACACAGTTTAAATTGTCCTATAAATGTATTTTTGGCCTGTTAGGTTAATTTTTTTCAAAAGCTAAGGTTTGAGCCAATTTAAAAAATGAGTCTACTTGTATCCAATAGGACTTGAAATTTACTTGTTCAAAAATCTGATATTAAGGGCTGGAAAACAATTTTTCTGACAGTTTGAAATGAGCACACATATTTTTAAGCATAGTATCTCCTAAGTTCTGGGCTGCTCCTGTAAATGATTTCTTTGACTAATAGATTCCATCAGTAGCTGTGGAAGTCAGGAATGAGAGATGAGAAGTCCTGCTGCAAAATAATGTCAGAAGGGTTTTGCAGAAGTAGAATTTTTTTTTAACTCATGACTTACTAACAAAATGTTACTATCAAGTGGTAACTCTATTACCTAAGAAAGTCGCAGAGTAACATGATGAGTGCAGCAATTAGGTACAATAATATTATTGTAAACTAGAAGAGCTCAATATTATTACAAATCCGTAAAAGAAGTTCAGTACTATGAAATCCTCTAGCTAGGACTATCCAGTTGTAGAACGTAGAGTCACTTCTGGCTCCCTATAGCTAGGGATTAAGCTACAAATAAGTAACTAGACTTTCCATTGACGCCGACCTATGATTTCTGATATACCCTTGCTGACAAACCCTTGGTCATAATATTGCATACTATATAATACAGTCTCTGCATCGAGGGCTTAGCACAGAGTGTTTAAAAGAAAGGATGTTTTGTTCAGATCGAGTCGATAAATGCTAATGATACGTTAGATATACGACTGCTTTACAATATTTACACCAAGATACAATAACAATAGACTCGAGTCGAGCTGTACCCATTTCACGCACCTGTAAAGTGGTGGGCGTTTATGGGTAACTTCTTCCTGTTCCTAAGGGAGAAATTTCAGGCTTGTGTATAACGGTTTGCAACTAACGATTCTTCACTTGAAAGGCAAGCGCTTTTAACCTCGGGATGTGATGATGACGCATGTGAAAAGGGAGATCTTCATAATGATCAACGATGATGTCGGTCACAAAGTCACACGCATCATCGTCAGAAAAGATTTTTTGCCCACTCACAGTTTTTACTTCGATAGTCATTGACGCTAAAATTTGATGGTCTGTCCATATTTTATTTTATTTCTTAGCATGCTTTTCGATAAGTTTCCTCGAAATAATGGCTTATGACACTAACCACTGCGCTTTTATT
This sequence comes from Platorchestia sp. MABIK, assembly GCA_014220935.1. Lineage (NCBI taxonomy): Eukaryota > Metazoa > Arthropoda > Malacostraca > Amphipoda > Talitridae > Platorchestia > Platorchestia sp. MABIK. The sequence goes on from JACJUY010000682.1 coordinate 186,325, forward strand.
CACCCTAAAATATCGGAAAAATATCAAAATGCTCCATTAACACACAGTGCCCATGCTGTTAATAAAGTACTCCGTTAAACTGAACCCTCATTATTTGACACCGCACTGCGAATAAAGGTATACAATAAATCCAAGTAGTGCCCATCTCATCAAAGATGTCAACAAATCGAATGAAAGCAGTGAGTTCTGTGAAATGCCGCGCATGCGTTTCGTTCATCCGTGGCGTTAGGGGCCGTTGGTCCGTTAAAATTGCGCTCACGCTGTCAATTAATTCGATCAGTTCACGCTTCTTTGGGCAGCGTTTGATGGATCGCTCTCCTGAGGACGAGGGCATTGAGGCGATGTCAATAGTCGCTCATTTGAAAACCTGAAATTTATTTGATATATCGTCTCGAACAAATTGTCAATAATCTTTCTTGGGAAAATGGATGACATACAGAGCGAGTCGAAACTATTATGGATGTCAGCTTTAAAGAAAATCAGTTTACATCTTTTGTTCATTGTTCAACATCCTGTCTAGCATCTGCATGTTGAAAAAAAATCAGTTCACTATAGAAGAATATTTCTTTGCAAGTTCAAGAATATAAACCAGATAGTTTAGTACAGAGTTTCCTCGCTATTTCATGTTTCAGTTATCGCGGATTTACGATTTCGCGTCTTGAAAGTATATCTTTAACAATCTTCATTTTTAATCGTAAGTGTTACTGTACAGTATTACATGTAATACCTCATCTACTAATTTCATATTGCTTAACAGTTGCCACTGTGATTAATAGAGTAAAGGGGGGGTTGTTAACAGCACAGGGAGGTTTTAAAAAAGTTCAAATATACGCTAAATGATTAAATAAATGTGTGTCCGTACTTCGCGGAAATTCAGTTATCGCGGCCGATCTTGGAACCTATCTCCAGCGATAAACAAGGGTTCACTGTACCAGCTGCTACATTGAAATGATATTGCAGATATTATGTTTGATGCGTAGTCCGCTCGGTGCTCTGAAGTCTCAAAGCTGTAACTGAGTAATGCTATGCAAGCCGCACAGGACTGCCGTGGTCTGAGTAACTCCTCCCAGCAGGACTCAATGATACGATCGATACACGCAGGCGCAGGCCTAAGCACGAGTTATATTATTGAACAATTTAAGTCGTCGTAACAGAACTGTATGGCCAAGAATCCTACGTAGTTGAGTTGTCTATTCCAACTTAGAACTTAAGCTACCAGCTTCACCGTGATGACTAAATAAATTGTATGAAACTTGTGTGCCTGAGTTACGAACGTTTCCGACTGAGAAGCTCGGCTAGAGTGTGACGCATTTGCTAAATAACTAATTTTGAAATAGCTCAGTGTTACACCGCTGAAATGTGTCCCTCAGAACTGAAGCAGTACTTACTACTGCATTCGCTAGTCAACTGTGCAACTGAGCCATCGCTCACATTCTTAGTGAGTTCGGTTGCTTTATGGCTTGTGCACACCTTCGCACCGAGTACAAATACTGGGTACACTTTTTGCAATCCGGAAGGTTTTCTACCACGGCCATCCATCAACCATCCGTCATTCATCGATCCATCAATCTAAATCTTTGCCTCTATCGAACACACGCTACTCTCCTCACTGCCTGAATATCTACTTACGTCTTTTTCCCGATAAACGCACACTTAACGAACAGTTGAATGTGGCATCGTGCAATCGAGCTTTGCTTATTTTCTTTGTTGAGATAAATATTATGTCGGAAGAAGACATTTACTGTACAGAGAACACTTTTTTACTGATATAATTTAAACAGTTGGTGAATGTTGTTGACCACGTGTGATATTTAAACTCGAATATAAAAAGAACATACAACATTGCGAAAGTAAAACAAGGAATAGGCTTTCTGCACTATTTCCCATATTTAAAATGCTCTGCAGAATTGAGAGCTAAATTGAACACTTTTAAAGAGCATAATTACTTGTTTAACTTCTAAAAATTTCCCAGAGTGAGATCGGCCGGTGCGCAACGTGACATGTTTCTTGATGCTGTAGCAGCAGCTCAGCATCAAGGAAGAAAAAGAAAAAGATCATTTCCAATAAAGATGACACAAACAACCTCATTGACTTCTAAAGTGTCTCCACATGAAGGTCCTCATACAGTTGGTAAACATGCAACAAGTCAAGCGTCGAGAAAAAGATGGAGAGAAACATGAAATTATACATTATTCGTTAAGTTATTCTAAGTCTGATAGCGCTCATAGATACCAGTAATAGAATACAAACAAATCTACTGTAATGTTAGTGGAGCATTGATGAAAAATGCTTTTGTTTGAGTCCACTTACATTAAAATATAATATAAGCTTAGGCTCCAGCGATACCATGGCATGATGTTTCAAGTAAAACATGTGAATGTCAATAATTCTGGGGCTAAGACTAGAGAGTTGGCATGGTAGAAATTTAGAATTTCCTTTTCGTCCTTACGTATCAATTATTATACCAAGTAACTAGCTCAGGAAAAATGTTTTACTACAGCATTTGTGCATGATACTTCCTAAATAAATTACCTAGGTGCAAAAAAATTCGTGGGAATACTCCAAATCTGGAGTATTACGAGTATATGACAAAATAGCATTGCATGTCATTGAGATCTTCATGGAATCGGCACATACCGAAGACTAAATTTCCCAAAAGAACATCGTTCAAGAAACTAGTCCGCATCCTTTCCAAAGACGAAAGAGACTCGCATTCAACGACCTCGGACGGCAAGCGTCCCTGAGAAAAACCCGTCTAGACGCAAAGAACCTCCTTCGCTGTGTGTGTGACTCATGGGCATCACCATTTAACAGGAATTACCCGCTAAAGCTTGGCGGGAAGCAAAAGAAAATGCCACTCAGCTTAAAGTCTCCCAGTTACTGAATCAGTACCTTCCATTGCTTGATGAAATCAGGTCTAAGCAATCTCTCACTGACAAAACGTAGCTGAAGCACTTCAATCTGTCACTACAACACATCCTCTCCAGCCCCTCCACATGCCTTGTCTAACAACTCTGAACTGACTCGAATCATCATTTCACTCCGTATTCCAAACCGCAGAGTCGTATTCTAGAAAACGTCGTATGTGTGTGTCACAAAAAGTGTAATTATTAATTTTGGGCTTCACAATACAGTCGACTGCAGTAAGCCACCCATCCTCGACAATAATTTTCTGTATTTGTCGATGAAATCTTAGCTTTGAGCCAACAGGAACTCCCAAGTCACTGCAAGACTCAACCAGCTCGTGACGATCACCGCCAGGAAGTACTTACATAAACTGAACAACCTGGTCTCAGTGAGGATTTCCGGGCAAAATCTCATAACGAGTCATTTTTTGGGGATTTAATTTCACATTTCAATAATCTGCAAACTAAAAATATTGTTCAATTCGCTCTCTAGTCAAGCTGTTCAGACGTAAATTTCGTAAGATGGGAGGCCATATAGGTGGAAGATCATGAAATCATCAGCGGATGTTACCACTGAGAAGAAATACCCAAAGCCAAATCATTTGCATACACAAACACTCAATCCTTATTCCCTCTTTAGCAACCTGCACTCAATACACTCCTCAGACACATCAGCTTTTGATACAATCACCTTGTGACATATTTCGGCATTTGACTCACATCACTTTCTGACGCACATCACCTTCTGACACACACATCACCATCTGATCCGTTGCTTAAAAAAATTATTATGACGCATCAGTTCTCATGCACATATTAAATTTTTTGTCGCTCTCTCTCTCTGTATTCCTAACTAATTTGATCCCACACAACACATTTTAACTTGAACAATCTTCTTTTCTCCCTTTGTAAGTCGTTAAATTATCATTTAATGACTTACAGAGACGTGATATGAGGCAGCTGGACTTCAAGAAGAATAAGAATAATAATAATTTTTCTTCCTAAAGTTCGGCTGCCTTACATCATGCATCTGAAATAACTTACTTCCTGTTGTGTAGCTCCACTGGCAATCAGGTTAAGTATTTAGGATCTCAGTTCTTAGCTTATATATAATCTATTCTTTGGCCATGTCTTCATTTTTTCTTCATAGATTTACATTTTCTTAGAATTCACTAACCTTTGTTACTTATTGCCCGTCTATCCAAAATCAGACATTATGCACTACTGGTTCTTCTTTCAACCTGGTATCAAGTGTAATACAGCATTTAAAAGTGATGGCGCTCGCCTGGACGAACTATATCTAAGTAGACTGCTTAAAATTCTAGCACGCACTCAATGGAGACATATTGTTCATCAACTACCATTATGAATAGTGATGGCGAGTTCTTCTAGTCCGTTTGCAATTTGAATATACGAATGATAGCTCTCCCAGTGTTGATCTCATACTCCACAGGAAAGTTATAGACACTTCCTCGCATCTCTCCTGACGCGTCGCAGCATCGCACTCGTCTATCTCCCTACAATGATGAAAGAGCTAGTATCAGTTTCTTTCAGTCGTTCCCCATTATTCTTGTTTATCTCTTTGTGGTTTTGTCGTATTTTTTATAGCTCTTACATTACAAGCTTCAAGCTATAAGCATTTCATTACACTTTATTTCAGCTTTGTTCGATGCGATCACACTCTCACTATCTCTATCTCATTACTGCATTTTCGGATAATAATATTAATTCCAATTATTTTTTTTTTCAAATTCAACGCACTTACACTCTATTACTAACTGTTCAAGATATTTTTTACGGCCAGCTCGATTTCGAAATTAAAAGATAAAATAAACAATTTCCGAGAGCTTGAGCATGAAACATCCGGAACCAAAATATTTATTATAATATTGTTACGACTGGCAGTAGACAAGATATTAGTTAGATGTGGATTCCTCGAGAACTGTTGCATTCTCCATTTGAGGTATTATAACTCTCTATTAAAAACAAGGGCAATTAATTATGATAATAATAAATATTTATGCACAACCAAATTCAAGTTCGTCACATTAGTAAATTTGACGGGTCAAATTGTTAGCTAGTCAACGAATCCATGAAAATTTTGAATTACTGTCACGAATAGTTTAGCGAAATAAGCTCTTCCATAGCGAAAATTATAGAAAGCAAGTTAAAGATTTTCTCAGAGCCATTTATGAAGAACTCGCTCAGTTTTCTCACACTAATTGTTTTAAATTGTTAGTGGAAGTAGCCTGTGAGATTTAAGTTTTAAAGTAGTGACTTTCCAGCGTTCTATCGTAAAGGAACTTAAAATAGTGAATGCCCCTATACGCATCATTTGGACACACCTGGTGCACGAGAGTGAACAAAGCTAAAGTAATGGTAGTTATTTTTAAAGAATCATTGAAAGAAAGTGTGAGGTCACCTCCTCTTGGCTGGATGATGGACGGCTGCAACATCCTTATTAATTGCACTAGCAACGTACAGTGCTTTTTTGCTGAACTGGGAAAATAGATGTCACGTAACGTCGTCCTATGTTCTTGAAAATAGGAGTTCTTGCAACGTTATCTCGAAAAGTTTATTAGGGAAAATAGATATTTTCCAAATCTTACTAAATGGATCTCATCCTGAGCTGTTCCAAACAGTCATAAATTATTCATAATTTATTTATGACTTGAACGATTTTTTCTACATTAATATTAAATCATTCAGAAGGATAAAGTTATTGTATTTATGGGAATTAGTACTCCCAATGGGAAGATATGGAGCCTAAGGAGAAGGCTGGCTAGGCATTCTTTTTAGTGGATCAGAGTGAGTTTTTTTTGTTGTTACGTTACGGACCACCTTTTTCAAGTTCACGGCTGTCCAGTTTTTAACTACCGATAACTTTCTCCTTTGAGTTTTATCTTGTCTCATAAATACTCTGTCTCGCTGCTTGTGTGTGCAAATAATTCTGGGTGGGAAAACACTAAGGGAGAGAATCGCCGTTTCCTCACCTTCAGACCAAATGGTACCTTCCTTTTCCTGTTTTGGGAGGTCATTTTATGTACATAGTTAGAGAGGCTCAAGCCAACCTACAATCTATTTGAATTCATTCTTACAATGGCAAAAATTAATTCACAAGGATTTGATAAATATGATTTATGCCATGAAATATGAATCTCATAAACATTCAGCAATTTTCACACTAGCTTAGATGAGTTTCTACAAAGGTCCGCTTTTGGAAACATTTTGACAGACTTTATCACTCCTCCTCGGAAGTATTGATTGCGTGCTCCTATCATTCACTGGGCACTCGCCCACGGAGAGTACTAAAAGGAGAGAGTGAGACAAAAACAAAGTGCTTCAGGCTACCCGTTATCTGACATGTGGGCAGTCGTTGGGGGTTACGAGCCGAGGAAACTTTTAGGACACCTGACAGCAGAGAAAACCGCAAGCCTGTAGTGAGTTCACGACAGGGCTATCAAGGCTCTTGAGATCCAAGTATAGGAAATAAAGCCTTTGTAATTGTGTATAAAATGTCATTCGTTCATAAATTCAGTGAAATTGTGCATAAATCTTCACTTGTTTCTTTACTTTCTATGTCAGCGTTGATCATATATTTATGTCAGCGTTAACGCTTGGTCAATTACGAGGCCAGTTCCTGATATTTCTCTGTAATTGGATGGCGTCTAGTGAATCATGAGCTTATGTACTCTTCCTTTACAATAATTTTCTTTCGTAACAGATCGTAATTTAGGACACCACCCAGTCCACAATGACAGCATGAATAATCAACTTTACCCAAACACCTGATGTCAAAGTCTAAGAGCCTTGCTTATGAGAGACTTTCACCATTATTCCAATTTCAATTTGAAAGATGATTGTAGCGTATCTATTCAATTTAAAATTTTAAACAAATTGGCAATCAGTCGAATTTGCTTTGTTTTTATATTTACTATGAGTTACATAATTCATTTGTTGATATGAATGTACCAAAATGAGTTCAATTTTTGCTCATTTTAATTCCATTGACATGTTTGATCTATTCATGTGAGAACTTATTTCTTTTATTAGATTTCTCGAGATTTTATCCGTAGTTGAGCAAGAAAATACGTGATGGCAGTGACTGTTCTTTTGAAGGACTCAGAAGTGCCATCGTGGAATAAAACATCCCCTATACCATTACACAAAATATCTTTCAATTGAACATTTTTAAATGTTACTTCAATTTATGCAAATCTTGTGGTTGCTACAGACGTCAGATCACTCCTTTTACCATCTTGTAACTGTAACTTCTACTCCTACCCTCACATCATCGCAGATCCCCTACACTAACCCTCTGATTAGACTAACAAATTTTAGCTTTGTCACGTCAATTTGAGGAAATCGGAAAGCAACTAACAAATTTTGGCGCTCTGATTTTAAGCCTGTGCTCAGATTTGTCTTAGATCGTAAGGTTACTAAGTTATAAAAACTTTTCTACACGGTGACTGGCACTTTGTTGAACAAACTTCAACATAAAGTTGAGACCGTTGAAAAGAACACTTTAAACTCATTAACCGTGTGGTTGAAAATGTTTCGTAAATGTTACGGGGACTTTTATCAGTTTCTACGATTCCGCTTTTGGTCGGTTACAGAGGGGGATGGAATTGCACAATATCAGCATTGTTCTGAGGGAAATGTAAAAGGGAAAATTTTCGTTGGGTTTTATGAGTGAAGAATCTTTATTGAACAAGAGTCTAGCCGAGTTTAACGAAGAAAGGGGTTGCGTGATCACTCTTCTTGAATTTACCTTTGTGCCCCACCTTGGAGGTGAAAGTCACGCAGTTTTGTAACTCTCTTCGAAGATATTGAGGTGTGTCTCCCCATACTAGGCTGCAAAATCGACAGGCGATAACACAAAAAATTGAAGGTCTAATAATCTAGATTTTTCTTCGAGCGTACTTTACACACGACGAAAAAACATTAAAGTTCCATAAATTTTGTTGCAAATCTTCTCAATGGGAGATTTGAAGGTTGTGTTACAAATGTTTTTCAATATGTTTAATTGTATCTTTGGATCAAAAATATAATTCATTGTGTTCTGTTCGCTTTTAATTTGAGTTCATTTTCGTCATACCATGACGAAAATGAAGGTGCACATTGAATTAGAGCTGCTGTAAAATTGTGATTGAAGATTGAAACTTGTATGTCAACATCATTAGATTACATCATGTTCTGAAATTCGGTAGACCTGTTTAATAGTTTTTGATGAAATATCATAGTTCCGCTGAGTACTGATTTTTCAAACGAAAAGTCACACAACTATAATTTCTCCTTTCTTTTGCAATTTTAAATTGATATTCTAAAAAGTGGTGATCGGAAACAAAGGGTGATATTGCAGTTCTGAGTGTTGACGTGCCAGATCGAGGAAATTTTTAGACTCGAGTAATTCGAGTTGGTTCTTTGACCACTTAGGATAGGTTTAGTCTGTACGCTAGTTCGCTTAGCTGATTGTTTGTATTCGTCAAGTCAACTTTAAAATTTCCGAAAGCAATGAATTAACTATTTTCGTAAGAATTTATTTGCAAGCTTTTTCAATGAACTCTATAGTGTTAGACGTAGGGAAGCCGATGAGTGCCTGTAAAAATGAGTGGCTGCTGATGGTGATGGACTTGCAGTATGTTTATTTATTTGTGCTATTAACAAAACCATTTCTATACCTTCGTAGTACCCTCTCATCATGTTTTTGTTGAAGTGTCCTTGATACCTACATGCCATCCTTGGGATCCCCTGGTGGAACCTTTCACCATGTCCGTCACTGATATCATGCACATAGGATTAGATGAAATCTAGATTAGAACGCAATAGATGTTCGCTAAGAAGCATCCGAAACCTCAGCCAATAGCATGTTTTCCATTATTTCTTCATTGCGCAATTGAAAATCAAGGACGCATCGCCGGTGGATTAAGGACGTGGTGGTCGATAATGTACGATTTATAGGCTGGTCGGCCTGCTCTGCCTTAAAACTCCCTCTACGCGCTTCAAACTATGCGCGGTCGAGCTCGGGCGTGATATTCATAGTTGGCCATGGATGATTTGAAGGCGCAAAATTTTCAGTTGGTTACGGCCGTAACATTTGAAAGCGGCCATCCGTGGTTTACAGACTTCCAAATGTATGCTGCCGGTAGTGTGCTGCAAGTGGTGTGCTGCAGGTGGTCTGCTGCCGGTGGA
>JACJUY010000683.1:0-51087 GCA_014220935.1 Platorchestia sp. MABIK
CAGGTCCACGGGCGGGTCGCGCTCGGAGACTTGTGTTGCAGGATTATTCAGGACGCCGAACACATCCGAGAAAGACAAGCACGTTCAAAATGACGCTGGCTAGACAACACTCGTAAAATAAGGGCGCAGCTGTGATAAAACTCAAGCTCCGACAAAGATTATAGTCTGAATATGTAGGAAGTTTGTGCGACCATGAAGATCGTATTAGGTCGATAAGAGGTCAGCAGTCTTATTTTGTAGAATATCTTATTTAGCAATAAGATGAAACCTCAAATGAAAGCTTACCTCATGCAAATGCGACATCAGCGTTACTTTGTGATGAGTAATGAGAAGTTGATTTGCAGCGTCCAGTGAAGTGAGTTCACTGCCTCGTCAAAAATAGTCATTGACACGTGAAGAAAATAAAACATATGTATGAAATTTGATCCGCTCACCCACAGCGTTTAACGGGGAAATCCAGAGCCAACAGTTACACCCAACGCCAACCAGTCAGTCCCAATGTAAATGCAACAAACTTAACAAGTCTTTTAACTGAGGGTGAAAAGATATTTCTTTAAGTGAAAACGCATGACCTCCAAGTCAGTCAGTCAAATTATGAAAATTTGCCTGACCATAAGCTTACGTGACTGTCCTTTTCAAAGTTACAACGTTTCCACGCCATCGTCGACGCAGTGAATTTTCCCCTAAGCACGATACACAGAAAATTATAATCGTAAAAATAGACGTATAATCCCTAAGCACACGACAGTGAAGTCGGTCTGATGAGCGAGCACCTCCCACCCGACCTGCTACTGCGACCAGCGCTCGATCCAACACCACCACAAACATTCTCTGATGTCACCCTAATGGTGCAAACAGTCGTAAATCTAGTTAGTCTGGCTCATTCAACATATTAAAGAAGGGAAATGATCTCATTTGAATCACAGCGTTTCATGTCGTTAGCACACATGGTGGGTTACGTAAATCACACCTGATAACTGACTGCCCTATAACGTTACACGAATATAGAATCCCCTAGCGAGACCTATAGCACAGGGAGCCATGGCACATAGCTCAACGTGAGAGTGATCCATTTTCTTCACAGCGACGTGTTGAAAGAGACAAATGCCGCCGTTGACACTAGGGTGAGTGACGAAAACTAATGGTTCGAAAGCGATTTCATTACCTTAAAAATGACAACCTCCGTCTTGGCTTACTCAACTTGGGTAAAACACTGATGCTGTCGACCTTTCAGCGTTCAACGACCATTTGAAAATGGTTATAGAAATCCGCTTAATGGATGCCTCATTCATTCTGCTGGTCTAACTGAGGCATGAGAATATATTCATGAGGGGCCGTTCAAAAAATAATTTTAGTATTGAAATCTTCAAAAAAATTTTTAGTTGATGTTTACTAAGAAATCTACTTCACTAAGAGAGTCACGTCCGTGTATTCCTGGGCTCGTGATTGAGCCATTAATATTACTTAGAAAATCAATAAACAATTCCTATGAACAGGCATAAAGTGCAACTGCATAATTAGCATTTTCCTGTTGCACTCACTTAGAGAACAAATAAAACTTATTTTACCATTTTACAATTTCAGCACAAACTGAAATACCACTCATGATTAATGCATGCACTCTGTTCAACTCTGAAACATTTTCAAATATTCGATATGAAATCAGCAACCTTTCGTATTCCCCAGTATTCCATATCGTAATCGTTTGGAATGCGACGCAGTACTCAAACGGCTCGACTTCGCTACTCATCAATTTCTAACCCTTTATTTTTTTGCAAATACCTTACGGCCCGTTTGGCTGCTCTTCGTACTGCAAACTTCGCACGGAATTACCTATAAATCTGCAAAGGTACAGATGTCAAACACACGAGACGCGTTGACACCACCAAGACCCACTTGTCAAGAAGGTGCGTCTGCCTGGTGGAGGCGGTGTGATGCAGCACTGCAATGTACCTGCCTGCGAACGGCACCCGTGCCAATTAGAGGGGCATCACGGGTGCTAAAAATATCGCGCCGACGACTTACTTGCCCGCACTTCAGGAGCCTTCAGGCGTAAATGACATGCCGATCGGAGACCTAGGGCAATGTCTCTTAGATATGGAAGGCATTGGCTAGGGTTGCCCTCTGGGTCCAAGAATTTTGGCATAGACGCCCTCAAAAAGCTGGAAAGAATCACTTGCTATTTCCATAGCATCGTGAATTGAGCGACATGAAAATTCAAAGTTGAAGCTAAAACTACCCCCGCTGAGCGATTTTAATGAAACTATTGTTCTCAAACATGTGATACTGAGTATCATAACTGAAGATATCGATAGATTCTATAATGATAACGGAAGAGTGAAGTTGTTTCACCAGATTAATAACACAAGATTAATACATTTATTAATTTTGTGTGCCATAGATTAGATTATAAGTTAGTTTCGGCCTCCTTAACAACAACAAAGGTATTTCTAAAAGAAAAATGATGAAAGTTTCATTTAATGTGTAGTAAAGTACTCGCGGAATCTCAGCACGAGGTGCAATCACATTCAAGATCTCCTGCGCATAAAAACAATTTGAGAAGTTTATAAAAAAGAGAAGAGTTGAAGTAGAGCGTAAGAGGTGCTGAAAATTAGGACAGCAGTGAACTGAAAAAAAAGATGGTTCTCAACGAAACAATAAACCTACCCATATTGAAAAGAAACACTACCTATCTTTCAACACGGGACTTCACATACTCCCTAGAAATGTTAATTTCAAAAGAAACAATAGTTGTATCTCTCTGAATAGTAGTATCATACGTAGAGCTTCGGTCAAACCAATGCAAATATCTGTAGACACTTCGTTGCAAACCCATTCAATTAGTCACTCGTAACTCTAATTTGAAGGATAACGAAGTTAAAATATTTAACGACTTTTCATATCAATAATTTTTCAGTTTGAGTCCTCTATTAGTTCAATAACGCTCCTGTTTTCAAAAATATCCCATATCTAAAACATACAAAATCTTTAATTTATTAGAGGTCAACTTCTGTGGCAGAAGATAATTTAGGATAACCTGTGGAATTGATACTTCAAAACCTAATTTTATTAGATTATTATAAAGGAACAAAGTGGTATGGCATATTCTGTTGGGGGTAGCGTATCAAAAGTGATTTGCAAGTAGATCACTACATCAATGCAGTAATTAATGTAGTTTACATCAGTGTAGAATTTATTGCAGTGCGTTTGACTTTTAGAAACAAAGAGACAACCCGAAATTCCGACGAAAACGACAAGTCTGAATTGCACACCGTAAATAAAGCTAAAAGTTCGCTTGGCTCAAACAGCAACGCGACAACACTGAAGCCACCTTACACATCTACTTGCACTCTAAGGAGCCACTTGATGTCAATCAAACCGATAATAATGAAAGACGAGGTTTGCACAACTATCATCTAATAGATGTCTTACAAAGTGGAATACCAATAGCAGTTGTTTAGTGATCACACTGAGCTGGTGATGAGATGTTCAGAGCAGAAGGAGGTGATGTAGCCCTGAAACTTGAGCCGCCTGCCTGCGAGGACGCCTCGCTATGGCAGTGACATAACGCGGTCGTTAAAGCTGTCAGGTCTGCACTGAGCACCGGCCAATGTATTGCACAACAGGTGCTGAAAACTCTACATATCTACTCGTTCAATTAAACAACTTGAGTTCGCTGAAGGGTTGGTGGGTGTCATTTGTCCATGACTTGTGTCCCTCGCGACGCTTCAGAAATTTTCATGTGGTTGAATAAAGTTTTGTTGATGCAATTGAGGGAATAAAAAGGAGAATTTTTGCGTACTTATCATTTTTTTATTGCTAAAAGCGAATTAAAATAGTCAATTAGCCTCTTTCAGGCTTTTCGGGAGTATTTCGATGAGACATATAGGCCTCATCTTAATCAACTAAAGTACTCACTGCGTTTACGGTGAAACAATATATACAAGAATGGTTTGTTGAATACCTCATAAAACATAAGGAAAAATGCGTTTCTTCACCCATCAATGCTTCCTCCTTAGGCTACCTAAAATAAATTGAAATTGTCAAATCTGTTGCATTTTAGCTTGAAAATTCAATCTTATAAATCTCAGCGCAAGCGAGCCGAGGATAAAATTGAACACGAAGGACGACGCAGGCGCCGGATGCACCCTCGTCCTGCAGGCCAAACAAGCACGAGGCGAATGGTTTATTTGTGAAGCACAACATCGAAGTCACGAATGCAGCACGCGATGTTGACTTTGGCTCACAATGCGAGACCATCTCACGTCACGACAATAATCTGGTTGCATGTCCGCCTGATAAATTTCTAAGACAGAGCGCGGGAAAACATAGTAAACCTTGTGCGCCAAGCATCCCTTTGAAGTGACCAAGAAAAACGCATCACTAAAATTTACTTGCAGCAGACGTTTTGAAATTCTCAAAGAACATGTCGTAAGTGACGCCTTAGTTTTAAAATAAGAGACGTTCACATTAACAATCGTAGTAAAGAAAATTTACAGAAACACAAAACTGGCTTTTAGATTATTTGCAGAAAGTAGCACATGAACTATATGACTGATCATGCACGAGGCAAGAACGATATGAAAATACTTTCCGTTCTAATATACATCCGTGCCTCAGGCAAAAAAGTTCGGCGCATCAGTTTTATCCTTCAGGACCAAATCTGAGTCAACCTCAAAAAATATAACCAAAAATTCAACTTTGACACTAATTTTTATAATATATTAACACCTTGACCGCAATTGGTTGGACTGAAGTTCAATATTCAACTCAAATAAATAGTCATTTGTAGTAAGCAATTTTGAAAATAGCAAACATTAAATGGATCATGCTTCTATTCCGCTTTAATTAAATAATGGTGATATTTGAGTTTGCGACTGCTGGTCAATCAGTAGAATAATGAAAATCACCTCTGCGCATCGATAGCGCACGATGCAGTCAAAGTGTCAAGACCGAATTTGTATCCAATGACATTCAGCACAAAGCCCCACAATGTTGTAAGTTAGCTCAATAAAGCACACGTAATTAAATTTTTTAACATGCATGGAATGATAACGTTTTTATTTAAATCTTCTTCATTCGCATACATCACATGAATTAGCCAAGTAGAATATTCCCTGATCATTTCCGCAGCGTTATAAAAAACACATCATTACTCGCAAACGAATAATGCATTACGTACGTATGGCGTTGCCACAGTGGCAAGCAAAGAATCTGCTACATCTGCCCATTAAGCTAAGCTTTTACGTCGGCGTAACGAAATTCAACGAGCAGCGACAGAGTGTAACGCAATGTGCAGGGTCGCATTAAGAACAGTTTACGCGCGGACACCAGCGCACATAACGGCCGGCGCAGAGCCGACGGAGCTCAATACATCGCAATATTTCTCACTTCTTACTCGTAGTCGGCACATCCGCCAGCGACTGCCTCAACTTCTTCATGGGGCATTTCCGTGAACCAACTCTCGCTCAATGAAGAAAGATGTGGCTGCTCATGCAAATCACCAGCTTTCTAAATGACCACAAAAAAGTATAGTGCGAGCGCGAAGGGCGGACTAGGCTATGGAAGTGAAATAAACCTCTGGGAAGTTGAATTCGATAAAGAAGAACTTGTCGTATTGTAATGAAAACTTCTGGAGCGCATTTTAGAGGATAAATATGACACATAAATAGATAAACTTGGCTGTTAATGTCTCAAAATTCTTGCCATTCATCTTATTAAACCACATTTATTTATTCAGATTCTGTTATCATTTGTTGCATAAATAATGACCTATGCTTAGAGTGTTTCCTCCTTCGATCAAAGAGGACACGGCAAGTTTTACTTGACAAGTTTCAGAAGGAGAATACAGCAATTTCAGCCGTAAGATTACTCAAAAAAATATACGGAAATAAAGTAGTAAGTGAAGCCATGCACGTATAAAAAATGGTTTTGTCCTTCAAAACGTTTTCTTGGTTCGATGGTTACAAAAAGAATGACTTCAATTTACATATAAAATGAACCGAGAGACGGTTGTCCGAAGGGTCTGTTTCCGAGAAATTCAAAGTTGCAGTTGATCAAAGTCGTCTTTTACCTTTAGGGAACCGAGTAAAAAATTTGGAATGACAGATGATTGTCTTTCGGGAAGTTTAAATGCTTTGCCAGGTCTCTAAGGTAAGAAAATCGGCACTGCATGATTTGTCAAAGAATTTTTATAACGTGTGGACTGCAGTGTCACTGAGTTCGCGTCAACTTCTAGCGCCTTTCCTCGACAGGATCAAGAGTGGAAACGGAAATTGTATCCCATGAAATAATGTTAAGTGCAAAAACAGGGGCTCGATCGCAAAGCCCATCATCCAACATCGAAATCGCTTGCACCCGCTGGCAAATCTGTCGAGTGTGTGGTAGGTCACGAAAGAAATCATCCACCATGACCTGCTATAATTTTAAATCATAACAGATGAAGTACATTACCAACACCTAAGACATTTAAGAACAACATCACAGAAGAAGCTGCAATCATTGCTGAACAAAAAATGTGTTTTTGCGACAGAACGTGCGTGACTGAGAAATTTAATAGTGACTGCCTAACTCCTAATAGAGTTGGTTGGGCTACAATCTTATACTCGAGTATTATTTTCCTGATCTTGCTTCGTCAGGTTATGATATTTTCAGAATCTCACAGAAATTATTTTGACAGTCTAATGCTCACTTCAAGAAAAGACCGAGCTCACAAAAGTTCATTTGCCCGGCAGCCATCACTGGTCCTGCACAAAAGTTCATTTGCCCGGCAGCCATCACTAGTCCTGCACAAAAGTTCATTTGCCCGGCAGCCATCACTGGTCCTGCACAAAAGTTCATTTGCCCGGCAGCCATCACTGGTCCTGCACAAAAGTTCATTTGCCCGGCAGCCATCACTGGTCCTGCACAAAAGTTCATTTGCCCGGCAGCCATCACTAGTCCTGCACAATGGGCAGTTCGTGGAAGCGTGGTCAGAGGGTCAGAGGCGGTAGCGCTGGCTTGCAGATATGGGCATTCGTTATGGTGCAGAAATAATACAATCATCGCATACATAATGCATTCTTCTACGAGCTGCGGTAGTTACAGGTCGGTATTATATCGAACGAACCTTGACGTAAACCTACAGTTCGCGTACGAAACATTTCTCATGAGCAAAAATTTCTCTATTTAGCTGTACAAAAAATAAAAAGGTTTTATCTCGAGCGTTAGTATTTATGAAAACAATGTTTGCCAGCCTTCAAATTCCAAAAGCATGTAAAAAAATTTGACGCAGCCACAAATGAATTTCCGCTGCTAGAATTTCCGATTATTGACCTCTGGTCTTTATGGATGGCATCTATCGCAAGTTACGAGTGTGTTCGCATAGCTGCGTCACCCCGCGCTAAGACATTGATTTAGTGACATTATAGAAGCAGTACAGTTTGCGACAAAACCCAAGCTTTTTTGCGAGTGCAGGTTCTCAAATAAGCATTGTAGCTGAAAAAAGTAAGGAAGAAGAAGAAACGCGTCGTCAAGATGGCTGCATTGGCGAGGGGATCGCATTCTTGCCGAGCTCCTATAGCTCGCAAAATGCGAAGAACGTCGGTGTCGGTGCTCAGTGTTGCTTTAGCGACCCGTGCACAAGTGCAGGGATGCAGCGTCTTGTTGAGAGCAGTCACACGGCGCATTTGGCGCGTGCGATACAGGGAAACGTAATCAAGTTTGTCTGCTAAATCTCCTCGGCATTACGAGGGTCGTAGCTACTCGGCGCTGTCGCGTCACGGCGAGTAAAAATCACCCGTTTATCGGTTGCTGGCGAGAATTTTACGGCCAATAACGTTCGTCTTTTTTAGCGTTGTAACTTGATGTAATACAGCGAAGTGCGCATCTCAGAGGAAGAATTAGAGATGCGGAAAAATTTGTTTACGACCTCATTCATAAATAACAAAAACATTAGACTTAAAGGATAGCGTTTCTGGGTATTAAATCAACTAAGACATTAAAAAACACACAGAGAATTGTACTATGACAAAAAAACTCTCCCGGTCTCGTTTTCATTGAAGGCATTTCACGCTCAATTTCACTTGGCAGGTGCAGTTTTGCAGTGACGCTCAGGAAGGATCGGCGCCGATCTGCTGCTCCACATCAAGATGCAGAGCGATGATAGCGAGAGCAACGCAGTCTCCCGGTAGCCGAAGTGTTCCGTAGGAATTTTATCTGGGCACTTGCAAGTAACGGTCGTCTTTTGAGGGCTGCGACATTTAACAGTCTTCTGTGTATTTTAGCGTTTGCCTTTATCTGATGAGTGGGACCGAAATCGCCGCAATGAGAACCAGCGAGAAGACTGTCAAGAGAAAGAGAGACACGAGTTTTCAAACACATAAACTAACGAGACAAAAATCAGCTGTAAATTGTCGGACGAACTCCAAATTGATACGGAGAGATGGGCGCGGCATACAGAGCCATGCTACGCCAAACGATGAGAAAAAAGAATCCGTTTGGTGGGTGACGGTAAAATAGAGGGACAGAGTTACGACTTCGCCAGTACTAATGTGGCCTGAAGAACTGCTCGAGTGCCCCCTTCATTGTGAGGAAGCGAACTTTTAAATATGCCCCAGTGGTAGCAGGGATACAGAGCGAGAAAAGACGTCGCCACGTTTACGCGCGGACATCAATTTTATGCGCTTCCCCTTATGGAGGCCGTTGCCCTCAGCGCACGTAATGTTGAAGTCGATCCCGCATCCGTAACTCTATACAGGCGCTGGAAAATGGATCCCCTAGAAAGTTATGTTTTGGGTATTGAAGAGTGCCCTCAAGGAAACAAGATACCGAAACTACAATAAAAAAAGTAAGAGTTTAAAATTTGAAAACGCCATGTATGTAGAGGAACTCCGCCTTAAAAGTAACGGTTATCTCAAGCGTCTCAATAAATACAGGAAGATGTCACGTTCAATCGCGTTGCTGCCCTGAACTAACAAGCTGTTTACAAATGCATGTTAGTATGAGTGATGTCGGTAAAAAGAGGAACCGCCCTTTGGCGCTGAACTGATCGTGAAGCTCGTTAGTCAGACATTAGAGCTGAAAGCAAAGTAGATTTGCTGGATGCATAAAAATAGAAAGCTAGGGAGGCGACTCGTTAGCAAGATAAACATATTAAAGTGCCTATAATTATTGCGCGTAAGTGGCCCAAACAAAAGTGATGGATCGTCATTCGCGAGAGATGAATATACAGGAAAATTATTATGGCTCGTTAGCATGACGAGAAAAAGAAGTTTCACTATTAGAAATTACTTAAATATATCAGGAGCGACATTTGATAGAGAATGATTGTTTTTGTAACTTTTGGTCAACTCGTTACATTATTGCGGAAATTATTACTGTTAATTTATGAAATTATGAAAATGGAATTACGGATTACTGCTAATTTATCTATACTAGAATCAACCACAACACAGTTGAACTACATGTATTTAGTTTAGAAGGATCCCTCGCTCATCATTTGAGAATTTCCATCAAGGTTCTTTAGTTAAAGCATTGCGTCACATCTTAATGCTTTCAGTTACACACAAGGACGTCGAAAAATTGTTTCCACAATAGATGAAATAACTTATCGTGAAAGCTCAACGCTACTCTCAATTCCATTCAAGATGAGCGTCTGACTCACGGAAGTGAACACTTCAACTTTCATATGAGATGGGAAGTGAAATAATGTATTTGAGAAACAAAACTAAACACGCCTCAGTCCGCACGAACACGCGTCTTCAACCCCTTCATTTACACCTGCTTCTCAGCGTCAGCGGAGACAGGAAATTTGTTAGAGAGACATTACGAGCGTCGAGGGGCAAGGAAAGGGCGTTCAAAAAATTTCTGTTGGTGAAGTGAACGCACAAGAACAGGTGAAGCTGTCCCTGGCGCCCTCTCTCGCAATTTGCAAGCTTATTAAAATATGGCGCCAGGCGGAATGTTTACATCTGCGCCCGCACCGGCAGTGGATGCCCAGTTCGGAGCCGGCACTCGCTGCTGCCAGGCAACAATAACACGCCATCTTTGTAACGAAGAATGAAGTGGGTTGAGCAAGTCGCATCAAGTTATGGGAATTGAGCATGTCACCTGAATTGTAGAATTTTGAAGCAGTATGGTTACTAAAATTTTATTTCTTAAAGTAATCTTCTCCTTCTCCGCATTTTTCCCTCCAGTTAACTGTACTAAAGGCAGGTTAGAGAAGTCTCTTCTAGTAGAGCGCTGCGATGCTGACCACCTGTGTAGCGATTCATTTCTTCCATGTAGCGCTCTCATCATGTGCTTTTCCAACACGCAGTATGTTGAATGGGCAACAAAATTACCATTTTGCGTAACGACTGTGCGAAAAAAAAATTCAAGCACTTGAATGAAATTTCGCTGACGTGTAGATGTTGAAAAGCACGCCCTCAAAATCGACAGACGGGATTTATGGAAAAGCATTCATGTGCTACACAAAATTTTAGATGAGTTTACATAAGTTAGTTAAAACGTTCCAAACTACAACGAAGGCGTTCCCAAGAGAGCAAAGAAATTTAAGGAAAGAGGAATCCATGCACAAGGAGTGCTCCCTCATAAGCTGGCCTGTGTGTAAATACAGTAAGTTAGGAAGGAAGTTCTAGAGGCAAGCTTCAAGTTGAAGAAGAAACTCAGAGGTGTTGAACAATAAAATTAAAAACTTATTCTATGTTAACAAAATGCCCACTTAATCTTCAGCTCGGTGCTTTGTATCTTCCTTCTAAGAGCAATAATTTCCGTCGATACAACAGCTATATTCATTGAAGGGTACTATATATACAACTTCAATACAACATGCAAATACAAAGTCCGCCCATGAATAATATCGTTAGACACAATAAAATAATTCACAAACAAACAACAAAATTGAAATAAAAGGCGATTGTCACCGAGTTCATCAAAATTGGTCCTATCAACGAAAATTGCACACTAATCTTCCATTCACAGTGTGAAGTACTACTATACAGATGTTTTAAGTTTTTTTTCAGAGCGTAGATGTGATTTAAAAAAAGGCAACATCATACTCAAAAACCAATAAAAGGCACTCCCGAGAGCAACCAAACCAATGACCAGATTCACGCAACAGAAACCGTCAGTAATACCAACGACAGCATAAACAAGCGGTTACAGCGAGCACGATACATCGGAAAGAGTCTGCGCGAGCCTGCGATTGGCAGCTCGCCTCTGCCAAACGTACGTATATGTTATGTGCATGCAGTTAAATTGTTTTAGAGAACAATTTCAAATACATTTCGTTAATGCTCGCTTCTACTACAAGAACAGAAGGTTTCTGGGTGCGTAAGGGCAGGTCGCACACGCTTAGTACTTCGTACTTGGAAATGTCAACTGATTTGGAGTTGGCAAAGTTGTTCGGTGTCTGGTAAATTTTTATTCCGAGACGATTTTCACATATTATACATTGAATCATCAATCGTGATTGTGTACTTAATAGAAGAACTATATGATACAAATAACAGACATTTGAATGAAAAATCCGTCAGCTAATATAGTATTTCGTTAATTGAAGTCCAGCTATAAAAGTATAAGGAGAAACTCAACGTAGAAGAGAATTATAAATGGCTCCAGCCATTCAGTTATTCTCAGTCAACACGATAGCGGTTTAGAGTCTCACTTCCCTTAAATTAAGAGTATCGCGTCCCTTAAATTAGTTTATTTTTGTCCCAAAAAAAGCTCACACGAATTGAATAATAAATTTTGTACTAACTAATGGGATAGTTCATAAATGGTTACTTTTTTAGACGTGTAGTATAAAAAGGAAAGACAAGAACTATTCTACTTTTTGTCATTAACACATAATTTCGCAAACCTCCTGATCATATTTCTCTGGCAGACAGCCATAACTTGTTTGTTCAGTCATCATAGCATATAAATGTTATTTATTAATAGAATGCCAATCGAACGGTCTAAAATAGGAAACAGTAAATAGAAGCAAAGACCCTGGTGAGGGTGTATCGAGTTGGCATGTTTGGAACGAAGTCACGCCCAGATCATAACCTAGAAAGTTGGACGCAGGCCGGGTATGTTGAGACTGCTGTCGCAACTTGCATATGACGAAGTAGAGTAGAGAGTCTGTTTACCGAGTACACTCTCGGCTTAAAGGGCTTATGACAGGCACCCAGTAAGCTCTAATGTGCTATTGTAAATGGGGTTACTCAGGCAGAGGTAAATAACGAACTCTTGCCAACTCGGACGACCACTTGACGGGCCACTTGTGAGAGGTGACCAACTGCCTCGACCGAGGAAGTTTGATATAACCTCCTTGGACGCGACACGGCTGGTCACTCGCCGGGCTCAAGTGACGGCTCATATGAGAGACCAGGCCACAGAGAAGTACTTCAAGGAAATAAATACAAGGACCCAACGAGACAGAGATTCACAGTAACATTTCCAGACACTCCCTCTACGGAGGAATGACTCGTCGCGGGAACATGGATTGGAAGGTTCTCGAGAATAACTTAAGGTGGGAAGAGTCAACAAATTTTAGAGCTCACTTTCGCCATGCATAGAGTAATAATTTTACGTTATATGCGATGGGAGTAATGAACGAAAAGTACGTAGAGGCAGACTTTTGTTATACTCTGTTAACACGTCTCGCGAACCTAGGTGATTAGTTGCTTTTACGTAACGGGAGAAAACCACACCAGGAGTTGTAAGCAGCATCTTCGCTTCACAGTGACGTCTTCACAAGTACCCAGATCAGCTCCCGAAAGAGATGGATCAGTCAAATAAATTTAATGACCGGAATACACACACCCTCGAAGGATGACATGCCTCGAACTGACGCGAAGCTACTGTCAACAATCAGGTGGCAGGCGACGACAGCTACTCTCATCGAACCATTAACAATTTATGTGCTGTCAAAATAAGTCATCGAAACCATTCGATTTGGGGTAAAAAAAGGGGTTAAATCTCGATATTGCGCCGTGAAAAAATTACACGCTTCTGGATATAATTACCACTCGTCCTACGACACACACTCTCAGCTATCGTATAATCCTACGCATGTGTAGCGCTATATGGTCCTACATGTAATCATGTATGTAGTGGAACTGCACTACTTTACAGGATGGCATCTTATTATTGGCGTACCTTTCCTGCCCGAATGTTTGCCTACCGAACTCAGATTTTGAGCGAAATTTCATTTCTGTCATGAAGGTCAAAATAGTTCCCCAAACAGGAGATGAATATCGATCACTTGTTACTGCGAATTGCAACTGATCTTAGCAAAATTTCAAAGTGTAAAAAACTAGTAAGGTAACCGAAATCGGTAAGATAATCGATTTTGAAAAACCTTAAAATAAAAATCTTAAAAGCTCTAAATTTGTCAACATCTTGAAGTTAAATATCCCAAAGTACACATGAATTGAGTACGCGTCGGTAATGGATATAGTGATATGTAGAGATGATAATTTATTTCAAAGCAAGCATGAAGCATGGGCAACAAACATCGAGAGCAAATAATAACTACGAGTGGCAATGTACAAAATAGACAAATGAAATCTGTTAAAAATTATACATGTTTTTAAAGCCAAGTGCGAAAAAAACGGTATCATCCATTTTATATCAATCTCACACATTCTCATGGACATAAAAGATCGAAATTGTCCAAAACTTTACTCTCGGCTGATCTATGTTCAGAGCTCACTAATTGAGAACAAATCTGCTACAGCGAACACCCCGATGCCCCGCGTCGTATTTCTTGAGTGGTAGGTCCACCCAGCGAGGCACGCAGACACAGTAAAACAACAGTAAGAATTAAGGCTCCGTATGCTCACAGCACTACTTCTCTAGTGTGGTTGCGCTTGATTTAAGTGTACCTACAATAATCACAGAAGAAAGTGGTATTACTCGCATTCGAGACAAAAGAAGATCATAAAACGGCAACAGGTACTGGCCATGTCTCATCGCTCGAGACAAGCGACTTCCAACACCACGTTTAAAAATGAGCTGTGTCTTTGCAGCACTGTCTAGCAGAAGACACTCTGCGCAAAGACAGAGATGTTTGTGCAGTATTTTTGCCGCTGCAGTCAAACACTGCACTCGTTTGCAGCGCACGTCGCCGTAAAAAGAGAAGCGAATATTAAAAGAAAAGCAGAAACACACTGTACATGCGACACAGACGTCAGGTCACTCGCGGCACTTTAGACACGGATTTTTATTCTAGTCAACTGTTAGGTTAGCAATTAAAATCAGACTTTTTGTGTCATAGTGAACACAAACACAGTTCCTCGTAAGTGAACCACCCAAAGACTGGCACAACACGTGCATGTCTTCACTTTTCGAACCCTTCTGTTTTTTTGCTCTGCGCAGCGTCATAAAACAATTGATAAAAACTGTCCGCAATCAGTATGTCAACATTTGCAACGTAAATTGGGATTTGAAAAAAAAAATCTGATAAATAAATCTAAATGAAATTTATTGGTCGTTATCAAAGTAAATGACACACCCCTTGTAGTAAATTATTCGTGTTTTTATATATACATATATATCATTGTTTGATATATCATACATATATATCATTTGCTCAACCCTGAGCATCCACGTCATTTAAGCACTGGAGAAAAATTTTTCTGCTGGAAGTAAACAGAGCAATTTTCTACAAACGTAAGTGAGGCATCCAAACCAGGTCAAATTTGCACGTGGAAAATCAATTCAGCGATTAAAAAAGGAACTTGAGATAAAGAACAAGTCTATGGGCACGCGAGTGCAGCAATTGCCAACGACACAAAGAGGGAAGGAGACGGGGTATATGATCGAATCATTTTTGAACTATAGATTATTCATCCGCGAAGATTAGATGTTGGTTCAAGCCTCCCTACTATTCATCCTGGAAGAAATTACGTTTTTCATTATGTTAATGAGTGCAATGCGAGGTGACAGAGGCAAAGCAAATTGGCGCAGAATGGTAGAAGAGTTATTAATAAACTAACATAAGGTATTCAAACTACATATAAGCATGTTAATGAAATTTGTCAGAGCACTATAAAGTAAGATAGAGGAAACAAATAGTTGCATCTTAAATGCATGCGGAAAGCCACGATCACCATCTATAGTTTAGGTTGAGGTTTATTTCTTACAGATAGTTTAACAAGTGAGTGACGCAGTCGTTGCACAAAATTTCAGAATGCATCAATTTTTCGTTTAAGTTACGGACAAAAATTTAGATTTACGATATTTGATGCGAGACACTAAACATAGGTTGCGGTTAACAACTTTCTTATTGAAAAAATGTTGTGTAACATAACTTCGACTTACGTTATCAATTCCGGTTATATTTCCAAAAAAAACTCTTTACTGAACAGGTAACAAGGCATGAATATGCTTTAGTTATTATGACTAATGAAAATTAGTCTTCTATGCACATACGATTACACTTTCAAAACCAGTAATATATATTAACTGTCGATTTTATAAAAGTTAAGACATCCGTTTATGTTTAAGCATGAAGTATTGAATAACTTTCTGAAACAAAGTTAAAACCAGAGAAAAAACTATGAATTTGCATTAACATACTCATAATAAATATTTCCCCATGAGTCAGAAACTTTTCATAAAGTAAACTCGTTTATGTTCTGATAAGCAGTGTTTTCTTGCTTAATGTAGCGTCATTTAAAGCTACCCAGTCTAACTTTTCGCCGGAGCATGCATGTTTTTTGCCGCCCAAGCGATTAAAAAACATGGGCGGCGTGCAATCAACACGCATGCAGGCGGCGAAAAAGTTAGACTGGGTATGTATGGTGTTTAATGAAAGTCGTCTCAAGTTTTATCTGCGTCTGCGGTGGCAATTTCAGAACAACTACCAAGTGTTCCCTAACAGTTTCCCATAAAACTTTTACTACACCCTCATCAAATTTTGCCTCCACAAAACGCTCCAGCTAAAGCTAAGCCATAACCTCCTGTGCAACGTTATTGAGAATTAGTACCTTATATTATTTGAATCACTTTCTTGTTTTAAGCCCTTACGGAAAGAAAAAATAAAATTCTCTTCGATTGTATAGTAGTGATGTACCGATGTATCGGTATCGGCAAGTATCGGTCATTTTACCGGTATCGGTATCGGCAAAATCCGGCCGATACTTTACCGATACTTTCCCAAAATACGTATTTTATCATAAAAATGAATGTCATAAATCATGTAAGTAAAGGTATAATCAAATAAAGAGCCTATTCATACCTAGTAAATTAGTTATCTAACTATTGAATTACAGCGTTTAATCAGGCCCGCTAACTGAATTTATAACTTTGAATTCCCGATGAGTCACGTACGGTCAGTAAGTGAGAGCTATGTTCCATGAATAGTTAAACGCAACAGCGACATAAAATTATTATACTTTTACAACTAAAACCTATGTAGTTTGACCCAATTTCCATTTCTCAAAGTATATGGCAGGCTAACAAAAACCATCCCAATAAAATGAAGTTGAAGGTGCATTTTAAAGTTTTTGTAAATTTGATAAAGAAGTAGCCGAAAATTCTATTTTAATTTAGCTTGTAAATCGTCAAATATTACGAAGCTAATAATTTTATTTTAATTTAGCATGTAAATCTCCGTACATTACGAATCATGGATTTTTCTTCTATTTTAAGACGTTTGAAAAATTCACGAACAATCTTATAGTTGGTTGCGTGTTTGCGGATCTTTTCGGTTCCGGAACCTATCGAATTTTAATGTTTTCTTTTCGCCAAAGTATGTATTTTGGTGTGAAAAACACTAAAATGAAAATCATTTTGTGGACAAATTATTCATTAAGTGTTCCTAACCTAACCAAGGGTATAATTTCAAACACCTCACTGTTAATCATGGTGATAACTTCGTTGACCCTGTAACAGGTGCACACACTCAAATGATTGAGAGTGTATGACATAGTCTAAAAATGAAAAAAACGTCAGGGAGGCACTCACCGATAAATGATAGATTCCTGTCTGTGTGAGTTTGCGTGGAAAAAACATACCGAGAAACTCCAGTTTTTTCATAAAATATTAATGGAAATGAGCTTAATAAATAATTTCTCCACAAAACGGTTATCATTTTCGTGTTTTTCACACCAAAATACATACTTTGGCGAAAAAAACATAAAAATTCAATGGGCCCCCAAACCGAAAAGAGCCGTGTTTGCTTCTGCACATTGTGTGCTAGTACATACACATACTGCTTGCGTTCACGCTGCTATTTACGAGACTAAATGCTACATTATACTACTATTTTACGCCTGTAAATGGGGAAAAATATCATTTATATTAAATATAGTCGGATAATAACCTCAGTTGGCAACTAAAGATTGCTAAACAGTGAATACTTATTTGTTCATACATGCTAATTACGGTATCACACGACAATAGAGCGGAAAGATGACGCAACAGAAAAACTTTGTGAGGGAAACGAATCAAACTATGACACTGGACTGCAGTGTTGCCAACTTAGTATTAAAGTACGAATCTATCACCTAGCAGGAAAATTAGTATAGAAGTGCAAAATCTAGCATTTTACAAGGCGATTTCACCATTATATTAAATTTAGTCATTTTCAATTGCTTTCTAGCATCTATTTGTTGACTCAAGGTTACTCGATCAACGACTCGTTGAAGTTTCGTCCAAACCAAGTCGAAATTTCGTCCAAGCCTAGTTGAAGTTTCGTCCAAACCGTGTCGAAATTTCGTCCAAACCTAGTTGAAGTTTCGTCCAAACCTAGTTGAAGTTTCGTCCAAACCTAGTCGAAGTTTCGTACAAACCTAGTTGAAGTTTCGTTCAAACCTCGTTCGATTGTTTTGGTCCCCTTTTGGAACCAGTTGCTATTAGAGCTAGTCTACATTACGTTGCAATACGATTAGAAACACTTATCTATCGAATGGATTTCATTTCGTTTTTTTTAACAATATAGTTAACAGAGCAAGAGCAGTTTAATTATTCATAATCAAAAACTTTATTGTCAATATTGTTATATTATTAGATATATTTGTGAATAATTTTATTATAACACCCATGTAGGGCTTATAAAGGTTTAATTTCAATATAATTGTAAAAGTATCGGTCTCGGTAGTAGTATCGGTCAAAGTATCGGTATTTTCAAATATCGGAGTATCGGTATCGGCCAAAAAATGGGTATCGGTATCGGCCAAAAAATGGGTATCGGTATCGGCCAAAAAATGGGTATCGGTATCGGCCAAAAAATGGGTATCGGTATCGGCCAAAAAAATGGTATCGGTACATCACTATTGTATAGGGTTGATGATGAAATAGGCTTCAATACCGAGCTCAGTGTAGAATACTTTAAATTAATCCACTCACTGAAATTCACTTTTGGGCAATACGGCATCAAATGCCTTTGCCTTGGTGATCTCTCGTCGCGTTCTTTCAGATTCTTAAAATTTCAATCAATAACATTATAAGTTTCAAACCAGTATCTTTATTTCTAAATTAATAAACTATTTCAGTTCTTGCTACTTATTATATTTTAGTGTTCATCACTTCAAGCATTTATTTTTTGTTACTTATATGTTTTGCTGCGTATGTCATGTATTTGTCATCACTTATCACATAATTTTCTACATTTATGACTTCAAATTTTTTTCATTAAGTGATGAAAATAATAATCTGAAGCCTACGTTTCTGTTTGCAAGACAACATTTTGCTTTAGAATACCAGTGCAAGGGAAATTAATCCATTTCAAAAGTCCATGTAAAACTAGTCCCACTTTAAGTGTTTTCAGGTCTCCCAGTCTTAAAAATGGCATTATTTCAATGCACAAATCCTCAGAAAAATATGGTATTTTAAATTACATTTAATTCATGTTATGCATCACAAAATCGTGAAGGAGTTCAAAAGGCCGCTTAACTTCTCGAACAAATCACAGTTGAGATGATTGGGTGATATTTTCAAACGAGTGTTAGATACTGAAACCAGAGTATTACTTTCCGACAACTTCATACCGTTTTTGGAAACAATGAGGTGAATTACCCTGTGAATTATTCAAGTATAGAATTCAACGAAACATATTCCTTAAAATTTCATCGCCCTGAGATAGAGTTCGCCAAAGCTCGTTCTTTATTACACGGTTGCTGCGTCTTTTCTCGAGGAAATCGCACCCGAAAAAATGGCTAACAAGACTTGAGGCGAACAGGCACTCAGACGCGGCAAACACGCCTCACTAAACCTGCAAACATTCTCTGTCTCTTTCAACTCCCCGGTGAGACTTGCGGCCTAGCTCGCACAGGGCACTCCAGAGTGCGTCGGGAGGATCCTTCTCCAAACACTGCAGCAACTCGAGCGCCATCACACCGTGTTAACATAGCGACCTACGGTGGCAAAATATCCACCGACCAAATTCAGGCGAAGATTAGAGTAAAAAACGCAAGACGTTGACGAAGGTTGTTTCGTGCAAACAAGCTGTAACAGCTCATCGCCGCTGCTTAACGAAGGAGTGACTTATGGGGGAAAAATAAAGAGTGTGGTGTGTGGCTTCCTTTCAACGAGTCATGCTAGAAGAATTACAACGATAGTTCGAAACTACGTAGGAAACCTACCTCTTGTAATTAATGGTCAGGCGCAAGTTGGTCAGTAACTACTCACGAACAATACCACAAACAAAAATGAGTGAAAGATTTCCGTTCAAAATATAAAAGAAATTTAGTGAATTTAAACACCGATAAAGCAAATGAAGCGAATTAAGTCTGAACATACACTCCTTCAACTCTTTTAAAAAAAAAGAACTCTTTGAAAATTACGAGAAAAAATGGTCTGCTTACTGAGCTAATGAACATTTTTCACTCCTTGAGACGTCCAACGACGATGAATCTGAAGTGCAGAATAAAAAGCCATAAAACAAGGCCGATATTTACCAAACGGTGAGTTTTTCCATTAAAATTTTTACATCCACATGATTAAAAACCAGAATGATTTTATAGCGAACGTATAACGACTCCAAAAGGAACTCTGAAACACTGAAGGAGTTTAGTTAACAAGTACGATGCTGAAAATATCAAACAAAGTGAAAATTCACGGACAGACGACTTCCATATTTCTTTAGTAACTTTCAATAGATTTGTGAAATCATTGCTGTATTTCAGGACACACCTTCATATTTACACAGGGTAGGCCTAAAAGAAATTTAACTAATTTTGCCATAGTATTTACTGAAAACTTTCAACTCCTGAAAAATGAGCTTAATTTCATTCTTGGCCGCCAGCCTCCAAGCTTTTTGTTGTCGATCATTAAATTCAGGCGCAATTAATAGTATTCCGAGTGATGACCATTTCTTTCTGACTAGCGTAAGATTTGATAACATAAGTCAGTTTAAGCCTCCCTAACCAGAACAATGGTATTTCAAAGAAAGGAAGGAGCCAGGCACCATTTAGTACGGAGTTGAGAGAACGGGGAATCCATGCACAAGGTGTGTTCTTTTTTCACAAGATTCCCTGCGCATAGAAACAGCAGGTCAAGGAAAAAGTTTATGAAATAAGATTAAAATTGAAAAAGGAAGTAATAAGTGTTGAAAAACAGGACTGCTGTGAATCGAAAAAAATGGTCGGTAACAAAATAAATAAATAAACAATTTCATTTCAACAAAGAAAAGCCTACTTAACGTTCAGCTTGCGGCCTCACATTTTTCTCCTGGGAGCGTTTATTCCCATACATACGATACGCTTCTCCTGAGGGGTTCTCACGTGACCCTTTAGGATATGAGGAGAAATATAGTATTCATTAAAAAATTGTTTTATTAAAATTTTGTCTATTTTTGAAACTAATTCGTTCGCAAACTTTTCGTTAAGGATTTCGTATAAAAATTTATCTAAACTGCACGATTTACTCATATTCCTTTGGGGCTTCATGACCGACTGCGAATTCTAGATGCCTCTTACCTACTTGTAAGATATTTGTGACCGAGACACAATAAATTTCCACAGTCTATAGACAATCTTGAGCCTATTAGAAAAGTAACTAGGAAAATGAGGAAGGGATGGCAAAAATATCTCGAGAACAATAGCGGTCACACTACGTGATTCAATTGGAACAGAAGAGCTTTCACGAAAATTACGTTGATAAATTAATGTTAATTAACCCTCTACCGCCTCACGTTCCCCACAGGGTACACTCAATAAAACTGCTCGTATATTTTATTTCTCGTCAAGTAGATGCTCTTATGTATTTTTTGAAGTTCACTG
Organism: Platorchestia sp. MABIK; assembly: GCA_014220935.1. Classification (NCBI taxonomy): domain Eukaryota; kingdom Metazoa; phylum Arthropoda; class Malacostraca; order Amphipoda; family Talitridae; genus Platorchestia; species Platorchestia sp. MABIK. The sequence continues at coordinate 21,195 of JACJUY010000683.1, forward strand.
CCGAGTTGCAGTTCGTCTCTAATGTGAGTTGGAGACAACCTGATGCTAGAGCCACGTCTAATAACGGTGGTTGTAATACCGCCAATATGAGTAGAAAAATTAGGCGGTAGAGGGTTAATTTCAATAGCAAGATTATTTTCGTAAAAGAGCGAAGCATGCTTGTCTTTTGATGTCTTTATGTGAAGCGTTGCCATGAATTCGGGAAACTTTCATGATGCAAGTTAGAAGGAAATAGTCCCCACTCTGAACACCGTTGTGCATTAATGACAATGGTCGACAATTAAAAACTTGGAACTGGTTACAAAATATGAAATTTATCAACAAATGATATGGGTTCAGTGCAATCAATGTATAAAAATTCAGAGGAATTTTTCTCCCACCCTGCATAGAGAAGCTCAAAACATACAAACCGAGACCCAAATTAAACTTCAGTAAAGTATGAGTGGAGTTGCGAATGCTACTCTCATGCTTCGTCTGCGCAATTATTTTTAAAATCTCTAGTAGTTTAGGAAGGGAATTAAGGTCACTCACATTCTTAGCGCAAGTCAATATTTATAAGCATTTCAACCCTGATTTTCGAAATGACGAATGATGAATGGAATTCTTAAAACAAATTTCATTACATTAACTTACATGGATATCAATCATAATTAAGTAGAAATGAATAGAATGTAAATGAATTTCATTCGTGTAGCATCAAATACTGCAGTTTGAGGAAGAAACATTTGTACGAGAAACTGTGTCCAATGTTAGATGAAATGACGCACTTTTCCTGGATGAACTTTCCTGTTTGTAGAAAATAAATTTGTGTATCGGTTACGAATACGAATCTCAGATTAGATTATGAGTTAGTTTAGGCCATCCTAAGCGCAACAATTGCGTTCCAAATAGATGAAGTATGAAGACACCATTTAGCGTAGACTTTAAAGGAATACGGAATTTATGCCAAAGATTTTTTTGCGCAAAGTGCCTGGAAATAGTAAATTGAGAAAGAAGTCCATGTATCTTTAGATAAAAGTTGAAGAAGAAAGTAATAGGTGCTGAAAAACAGGACACCAGTGAACCGAAAAAAAATGGTCATCAACAAAACAAAAAACCTATTCTATTTCGGCAAAAAATATGCCTACTTAACTCTCAGCTCGGGACCTCACACTTTCCCCTGGGAGAGCTAATTCCGATTGATACGATAGTTGTATCCCCCTGAGGTGCGAATCCGAGTCAAAAAAGAACGTGATCTGTTGAGTAGGTGTCCTTGGGCGGCCTAGAATGAAGTGTCACCGTGTCAGGCACTTCGAAGCACCAGTGTCTGAACGTCATGCATGAAAATATCATTAATTTCTTTCATTTGAAAGTGAAAGTAGCAATGGTCATTTGTCTCGCGGTTGAGTCCGTGGGAGGTCACGTAGGTAGGTAGAGACGAACAGACATGCGCTCGTCATTCACCTGATAAATGGTCCTCGAAATGGGACGGAATGACGCTAGCGAAGAGGCTGGGCTATGTCTAAATACGGGCTCTTATATGCCAGAGATATATAAAAAGTGAAAAAAGTGAAAAGTGAAGACATAAAGTGAAACCGAAAAGCAGAACGATGCGTTACTATGATGAGCAAACGCACCAAAACGCCAAGACGATTCAATTTTCAAAGAGGAAAGGAAACATCTTTCTCATTTCGCACAAGAATCTCAATAAAAGGATGAAAAATGAGTGTTTCTCAACAATTACCGCTGGCCACAAACAGTGCGCACCAACAACTGCCAACAACACTTCATAAAGCAAGAAGGCCTGCACGGCCAGGCGGCCCCCCGCACGGCTCAACTCCTCCAGCTTATGCGGCCGCACGGCCGGCACACGAACTGCGGACGAAGGTAGAAACTTCGGAAGCATTTGTGGTACGAAAATATTGTCCAGACATATTTTGACGGGCGAGCTTCTCCTAACAACACGCAATACCGCTTCGACCGTACTGTAAAGAAGCACTGAGTTTGCGTGTTTTGATACAGTTACTTAAGAATTAATTCAGTGAGAGTGAATTATGGTGTTCAACTAGTGGTGCTCTAACGCATGAAGCTGAGGACCTACGAGTCAATGATGCTAAAATTTAAAAGATAAATTAATGAGTAAATAAATGAGTTCATTCTAAAGCGTATTTAGGATAAATAAACTAGGTAATCGATCTAGTACGATAGATATGATCTGTTAACCATCCATGTCAACACGGCGATTGCCCTGTAGTTCTCGTATGCTGAATCATATTGCAAGCCCTACATGCTACCAAAAAAATTTTTATTTTAATGAAATAGAAACAAGCGTCCAATTGCTTCAACCCAGATCATTTTTTAAGCCATGTGCCGTTGCTGTACAATAAAATAAGTTGTGCAATTCAACTTACATGCAGTCATATTTGGAAATATCGTGGACGGGTAGAAAATTATCGCGCCGGAAAACAAGTGAGAACACTTGTAACTACGGAAACTATTGTTTCAGCAGTTAAAAGTAATGCTATCGGAGGAAAAATGGATAACGGATAGCTATCCGAGGCATAAGTATCAAAACATGTAGTCTACAAACTCAGACGATATCGACAGCTCTGCTTCCAGTAAACAGGTTACCTACCCTTCATGCACGGCACGATGAGACCTTGAGAGATAAATTTTATGTTTCACCAGCCAATAAAAATGAACTTTTCATAGAATTTGAAATAGCTAACTCAAATCATGCGGGACAAAATCTTTCTCAACGGATGTTGGAAGTTTAATTGTGCGAGTAGGAAAATCTTGGTCGTAAATGCGGTAGAAATCCCATGAATGCAGACCGGTGATAACGGTTAAATCCGCAATCCGCTCAGGGTTTTCCACAGCAAACTTTCCTAATTCAACTCTCTCAGCAGGACAATTGGAAGGCACCAGGCAAAATTACCGAAACAAATCCTTACAAAGGAGACTGTTTCTTTTCTTTAAACACGGCAAACACGAGACCTGTTCCGACTCCGCTGACATGACCGAGCTCTTGTGCCTCTAGTGCAGGCCCGTCAGGGACTCACTCAATACTGGAATCAAAACCAAAGTTTTCAGCTGCGAGATAAAAGTCATTTATAAGTGCGTTAGCTAAGTTTAGCGAGGCATAGAGGATAAAGACGCACAATCATATTCAACAGCAGCATTGTTACGAGGCTATCTGTTAATGAGTTTCTGCCTAATGGATTGATAAGCATGCTGGCCAAGAAGCAGCAGTCAAATGAAGAGATGGATTAACCTCCTTTGGCTGGATACACCAGAGGCTCATCAAACATCGTTGCGGTAACCTTCTTCTTGATTATGGAAGATACACAGTAAATAAATAATCATCACCAATTGGAAAAAAATGTAAGAGGAACAGTCTTGTATTTCCATTGATCGCCGTCCCCGTAATTTTCCTTTGACCCACTGGAGGAATTAGGGAGGGTTCGTTATGGATAGGTCGCGACACATTACTGATGTAATTCAGTTAGTACCTGAGTGTTTATTTTGGTTAATTCATTAAAGCCGAAATGAAAAATGGGATAAAAAGAAAGCCTTCAAGCGAACGATCTTTACCTTCCAAGCATGACTTCAGTATTAAACGTAGCTATGCACCGTATGACTATTGATGTTAGTCCATTAGATTTGAAAGCTACTTCCTATTAACCTTAGATTAGGACACGGGCGTTTATTCCTCGTCACCGAAGTGTTTGGAATTTCATATTGTCATATTGGCCATTGTTCACAAGATGCACTCAGAGTTTTAGCTTCAACCATTTTGACAACGAAGAAAGGGACCCTGGTCAAGTGGTAGGTTCATAGACCAATAAAGTAAACAGCAACGTCATGCAAATAAAGTAAAAGCAACACTCTTGAATTACATTCAGTTGCCCAACGGCACTTAACGCTGTTCTGAAAATGCCAGTATCCGAGTCAAATTCTGCTTGCGTACAATCCTTGCCATCACATGTGGCTTACAGACGGATATTTTGCGTCAAATACTTAAAATAATTCATCATAGTAAGCCTTACTTTGAGCTCTGTTTTCAAGCTTCAATGAGGTTGGCGAAGGGCTTCATTTCCGTTCCACTTACATTTAACCAACTAAGTCTCATTAAAATCAGTTCCTTTAAAGTCTTTGCATTCTGAATTCAGAAAGACCAAGAACAAACGCGAAAGGAGGCGACTGTCCTAATTTACCATCTATAAGCAGTATTATAATAAAACTTAAAAAGATGGAAAAACAACTAATACTCGCTACAAAACCATCAATTTAAAAAAAAATGCCTCGTGCTCACCAGGAACATTGATCAGGTAGACCAATGCTGCAACACACAAACAATGAAATTTGCAACTCAAGTCCTAGTGGTTAATTAGGAGATAATTAGATTAAAAATCATTTGACAAAAATAATTGCGAAAAATCGGTGTGTATTAGCAATTTTTATCCCATAAATTTGCAAAATGTTCCACAAAAATTTTGCCAGACAGTTTCAGGGAATTGAGACGCGTTGCTTCAAACCTTTTTCTGCCGTAAATATAACACCAGATGAACTTTTAACTTTTTATTTGTAGACTCTGTTTTTTTCAGATAATTTAATGAAATTCCTGGACCAGGAAAACAATTGTTTAAATATCCTAATCGTATAAAGTGACCTTTAATTCAAAGGTGAGCGTTAGCCTCATTTTTTCCTTAGATTCTAGCAGTAATCTAAAATTAGTCGATAGCCTGTAAGCTTGGGCAGAAAATAGTTTTCTGCGAATGGTTCTTTGGCAGACGTTCCCACGTGGTCCCGGTGTAGGTCCGGCTACGGACAGCTTATCGAATAAAAGCAATGAATAATCGTTTGAAATACATCATTAGTGCATGACAGATCAGGGAAGCTCAGCGTCGGATTTTTGTCTCGTTGCTTTGAAGCGCATCGTCGAAATTATCGGGCATGAAGCGGCACGATTTGTACAGCGCGGCGATACTCCCAAGGCCTTAATGTGCGTAGCGTACCCATTTAATTCTATACAAATAGGGTTATTAGCAGCACTTGCGGCCCTCATTTGAGAGGACTTTCACTTAGGCGATGATGGACGGGCCGATAAGGGCGACTTATCGCGCCCGCAGACGCGCCCTCTTCGGGAGATCGCCTCAAATTCTCGCGCTGCAGATCAGGCGCCTCGATAAAGGTCCAGGTCCTCCTGACGATGACCACGCCGACACGGTGGTCCATCAGTCAGGCCGGAGCGCGTTGTTTTACTCTAAAAGCTGAGCTGGAGCTTTCTTCTCGCGCCGCTTTTTTGTAAACAGTCGTTTGTCGCACCAATAAATGCTGTTTTATTAAATAAGTAATTTCAGCATCAAGATTAATTCAAGTGAAACTTGATTAGATTGTTAAACATTTCCTCAGTAGCTCTTAAGCATACTTAAACTATACAATTGGACACTTCCAATTAAAGCAAATAAATGTTATTTGAAATTGGGATATCAAAGACACTTGCATGGAGTGCACGCCGAAATTCTTTTAAAATTGATTGTTAGTGTCAATCAATTACTTAAAAATTATATTACTGCGATTGTTAAAAAATCCCCTGAACCACAGGAAGTAGCATGAATAAATAGAGCTGCCTAACTACGTCGAACTTAAATATAAATGAGAGAAAGAAGTGTGAAGGAAAGAACACGATATGGATAAAATAAAGGTTACACGATTGAAAGAAGGTAAATGAATAGTTGTAGGTATCTGAATAAGTGGTATTTGCTCGTATATATAATTACTAGGATAAAAAACGTGTGAATGACTTAATGCAGCTTAAATGCATGTGAGCTATTCGAAAAGATCCAAATTGAAAGCATGATCACGAGACGAAATATTTAACTCGTGTCAAAAATGACTAGACAGTGTACACAAATCATACATTTTTCAATCTATTTCAATCCAAAAATGTGATACCAGAACCTAGGAATGAAAGTAAGCGCTAAATATTAAAAAGCCAGTCAATGACAGTATACACATTCGGAGCTATTGATCTAGCATTAGCTAAACTTCTATTAATCAGTCATCCTTCGAATGCAACTATGTACTTATCAAATTTATTCTATAAACCATCACGTATTTTGACCGTCAAATAGCAAAATTTCTGCACAATGAGACGCAAGACGCACATTACCACTCGAGTAAAGGCAGCATTGATTTCAGGGAGCTCACTGAAAACGCTTTGATAAAGCACAGGTGGGTGAGAGCGTAATTGCAATGAGGTGAATGGAGATTAGATTTGATGTTAGATGAAGTTTCCCTAACCTCACCAAAGCCACTCCAAAATGAGGAAAAGGGAAGGAACCATTTAGTATGGAGATGGAGGGAACGCGAAATCTATGTACAAGGTACATAGAAATGGTAAGTTGAGAAAGAATTTCGTGAAATAAGATTAAAATTGAAGATGAAAGTAGTAGGCGCTGAAAAACAGGACAGCAGTGAACCGAAAAAAGATTATTCATAAAACACAAAAAAGCAATTCTATTTTAACAACAGGAAGGCCCACCTAAATCTCAACCTCATATTTTCCCCCTGGGAGTACTTATTCCCATAGATACAATATTTGTATCCACCTGAGGGAAGGTGGATGTAGAACGTTACGCGCTCCATTACGAGAACGAGGTGTGCACAGTCTCTGGCAGGTTTAGAAGAATTGCTTTCAAAATGTAGAGCTAAAGCGTAAACTTACCTTTAACCACGAGACACCAATGCAAACAGGCGCTGGTAGAATTTAGAATGATCACAATTAATGAGCTCAAATATTAATGCAATTTGGCGAAAACGGCATTCAGTAGCGAAATGCCTGCGTGAGCAATCTTTGGGAGATAGTGCAACGATTCCAATGAGCTCAGACTGCCTTTTACCACGATAAGCCGACACTGACAATCACTGATAGATTGCAGAATGACAGCAATGAGCTCACACAGTTTCTGCCGGGAGAAGCGGGCGGGAGTATTCGATGGTAGAAGAAATGCAATAAGCTCAATATAGTAAAGACTGACTTCGGCGGGGAGAAGCCGGCTGTGACAATCGTAGGTAGGTGGGAGCACTACTGCTGTATGAGCGAAGTGAAGTGCGACCGCCGCATAACGACGCGAGCAATAGTATGTCGCGAGTGAGCGCTACGTGTCAATTAATGAAAGAGATAGCCAGCTCTTGACTGTGCACTCTGTTCGAGACGCCGAAACGCTTTCTGAGAAGCCTTTCAAGTACCTCAAGGAGTACAGAATTCTCGAGCCCCATTGAAATATACGTCATAACCACGTTAGACATGTACTAGACATTTATTTGAGCGGCGAACACGCATGTGCTAGCCTGATGCTACTACTCTTAGGTTATTTAGAATACGAAGTGCAGGTCTCCCATGTATGACATAATGATGAAAATGCCTAACTAAATTTTATCGATTAACTCTATCCTCAATATTATTTACGAATAAGAAGCATGAACCGGCTGTCTCAAACAGGACGTTATTATGCATGAAATGTTTCATTTTTAAATTTTCAACTTGACGCATGGTTATCCAATAAGACTACCAGGGACCCTGAATCTTTTTCAGCACTAAAGGAGCGGCAATTTTATCATGGGTAAGCTAGAACCGATATAGGCAAGCCTCACTGAGTCGCTTTGGTCATCATCATCATCAGTCAAATAATTATCGTACACTAATGTATAGGTCTCAATCAGTATCTACATCTTTTCGAAGTCTCGGAGCTTCGGTTATGCAGGTATATTTGATTTTATGTTTGTTTAAGCAATCCTAAGCAATAAAAATACGTTCGCGAAAGAAGAAAGTGGACGGCACTATTTAGCGTGGAACTAGAGAAGCAGGGAATCCATGCACAAGTGTGTTCACTCACAGGATTCCAATTAAGTGCATAGAAACAGCAAAATTTAAACAAAATCGTGAAGAAAATTGTGAAAGGAAAGCAGTGACGCTAAAAAGCTGGTCCGTAACAAAACAAAAATCTTAATATTCTACTCCAACATAAAGACAACCTACCTAAAATTCAGCTCGGAACAGCACATCTTCTTGAGAACGTTAATTCTCATTGATACAATAGTTCTATCCCTCAGAGGGGATCGGCACGAATCGATATTTTCAGTGTACCGCGCAGTCGGGCATGCGAGGTGATGAAAAATGAGGTGTCGGACTTACTGGAATAAAGGTAATAATATTTTTACATGCAGAAATCATCACAACCAAGTTAGGAGAAATTGAACATCTCAAAGGAAAAACAAAATAGTTTTTAATCCAAAACTACATCAGACCTCTTGCAAATTCGCTCTGTATTCACTCAAAAATAAAAAATTGCATTCGTTATTTACAGGATTTAACTTCACTAAACTGAAAAAGCAACTTTCTATTATATAAGGGTAATCATTTTTTGGTAATTTTTAGTGTCTATCGCATACAATTACTCACAAGCCAGCCAAGCCAATCTTCCAGAATGAGCCTGAGAGACATGCTGCAAGTACATAATTAAGAAGAAGAATGAGAATCAACAAGAAACGCAAGAAGGCAAACTCGCTCAGAAAGAAAGTACCGACACGCGGGACGCGCTCGACGCAATATGCAGTGACCGTGAGAGGAGGTGAAGGGGCGGAGCTACTGCACTCGTTGGGAACCCACGACCTTGCGACACAGAACCTCTCTGTGCGCGACTGTCCTTTCCGAGTGGAAAAAACAAACCTCTTTGCTCTCAACAAAAGATAACGCAAAGAAAAAAGCATCGCTCAGAAAGCGCACGATCGCCGAGTGTGTTTGCTCACTCGACATTTTTATAGTTGTCCTTGGTCAGGAAGTGCTCAGAACTGGTTTTTGTTGCGCGGTCACCAGGAAAACGTTGTTCTAATCAAGATTACCATCTACATACTGCCATCGCTTCTGAATGCTCCTTTATCTAAATCTATAAAGAGAGGTCATTGCAATTGACGACCATAAAAATACGTAAAATATTAATCTGGTTCCATTTTACTTATGCGTGGAGATGAACAAGCATTGTTTGTTCGTGGAACATTACTATGCACCGGATGAAAATTGATTGCGCAATGAAATAAGAATATGATAATTATCTGACAGTTCCAGAAATAATGTGCACGATCAAGGTATGTACTTGTATGCATCTGATATTATCCGCAAAATTGTTGTATCATGTCATCTTTTTCTACGTGATCTGTATAATGAGAAAACAATAAATCCCATGTTTTTGTGAGTGTACATGTTCCATAAATTTGAAAAACTGACAGTTCCAAGACCGTATCTTTCCGACAAAGAGTGACAAAAAATCGGAATTGTTCACATGGAATTTTTTGTGAATCTTGAGTGTCTCGTGCGTTTTGAATATATAGCATCCCGTGGTGTCGATCTAGCGTGGTCGGAAGAAAATTTCTGAAAGGAATATTATTCTCGTTAAATGAATCAGAGCAAAAACAAGGACTGAACTAGACTTCGGAACAAAAAAAGGGACTACCAAAAAACTATAAATTTGAGAGCCATATCTGTATACCAGAGTAACGTCAGATATGTGACGTTACTTGGAGTAACCGGAGTTTGCAGCCTCGGTATTATTTTACAGAAGTTAATTTCAACCCACCGAGTGACCATTTGTGACGAAACATGCCTCCAAGTATAATACTCGGGCTTCAACTTCAACTTTCTCACAAAAAAACACTAAAATTTGGCTATTCAATGAATTCATTGTATTGTCTCGAACCTTAAAGTGAAAAAGATTAAATTTTAAGACTGTTAAAAGAGAGGAAGGAGGAGAGCACCATTTAGGATGGAGTCAAGAGAACGAGGAATCTATGCACACGGCGAGTTCTCACACAAGATCTTGAGCACAGAAACAGTAAGGAAATATGTTCGTAAAACAAGATAAAAATGGAAGAAGAAAGTAATTCTCCGAATCAAGCAAAAAATCAAGCAAAATTAAAAAGTTTATGGAAAATGATAGAAGTTGAAGAACAAAGTGATGGGTTCTGAAACAATACAGCAGTAAACCGAAAAAAGTCTCCAACAAAACCAACAACCGACTATTTTAAAAAAGGAAGGCCCACCTAACTTCACTCACGTCCTTCCCTAATTTTTATAATTCCCATAGATCCTGAAAAAAATGTGAGATTTCAACTGAAATTCGAGGACCGGTGTTTTAGAGAAGTTGATTTGTACCAGTTCACTGAAATTATTCAAACAGCCATCATCGCTTGTAAGTCTAAAAAATATCTGGCAAACATCAGTTTACGCAATAAATCCTTCATTCGTATATTAAAACGTCAAAAAATGTAAATATAAGTCGGTCTAAAACCAGTCTCGAATCTCACAAACTAATTTTGACATGAAAAATAACGAACGAAACTAACTCCTCTTGCAAACACTAAAATCTAACAACAGGAGGTCGAAAGCGAAACATTGATTCAGACAGAAAAAATACATGCAACCACCTGGTATCTTCCGACACGAAAATAAATATACAGCTGTACCCAAAGGTAAAGAATGAGAGACAGGATCAATGCTAATAGACGGACCCAAGAACATACACTACAAACAAGCTAACATTCGATCGTAGTCAGATAGCATCACAGACCTTTAGTCAGGATGGCTGAGCTGTTCCGCACAGGTCCTGCCGATAGCGAAGCTCTGTTTCTTATGATTATTATTCGTGTTGCATGCAGCAAGGTTGCAACGGCAGATTCCTTGCTGCCTTACACGAAGGTGTTGGAGCACTGACCCTCTCATCACTCGCACCTCAATCCTTCCCCAAGGAAAGTGTTTATCAGCATTCAGATGACACGCGAAAGTTTGGCGCGCAGGAATGATACCATACGAAGAAAACTTTAACCAGTACTTAAGAAATGTGAGATGACGTCGAGATGGACGTGAGACCCCAGAAAACATCGAAAAGTCGTTCTTATGAGCCGAGTTCTCAACAAAAATTCCGTTGTTTGCTTGTCGAAATTTTTCATCGAGAGGATGATATATTTAAATGACTTGTTTCTGCAGGCGCTGTAACGAAGATTCTAAATTAAACGACTTTTCGTGTCATGAAATCAAGCATGGAGAGAATTGGCTTCGCATAGCTGACTCTCGTGAATGGAATTTCAATTAAGAGATATGCAAAGATATTCATAGTTTTAGGCATTGTTTCCATAGTGGAACCTCAAACAAAAGATCTCTGCCACGATGTTATGCAAACCTGCAAAATTAAAGTTTGCGTAAACTTCACAGAAATGAGCCCCTCAAATGAGCGTGCTCGCATTCGACAGGGAAAGTGGATTTCAAATCTATTTTTTTGAGTATCATGTATTATTTTACAATGTTTTCTATAGTATATTTTATGAAATAATAATCTTTATAACGAAGTTTCAGTGTTAGCCATAAAAATACGATAAGTACATGAAATAATAAAACGATATGCATGAAACAGTGTGAACTTACACTACCACATTCATTGCGTTTCCATGGTTGTTAACGATTGGTTTGGTTAGGTTGTAAGTAGCAGAATTAGAAAATCGGCTTAACTGCTCAAAAACATTTTTATCCTTCCCAATATATATGAAAATACAATTGCACGTTAACATTTCACCTCGTATGATAAAAGTTATTCATTAAAAAGGTCGGGGAAGAGATGAAATGTCATTCATTTGAATCAGAACTTGAGTTAGAAATTTACCAATTGGGACACATATGGCCCGATACGCGACGAACGTGTTAAGTTCCCCGAAAATTCGTGAACAGATAATTTGTTCTCTTCATATAATTAAACTATTTAATAGTGTCTTATAACAGAAAAAACATTCTCACTTTTATTTTTTCATTTACTACTCACTTTGATATCGTTGCACATTTCTGACCAAAATATGAAGCACAACAGTAAAAATTAGCATCACAGCGTAAACAAAATTGCTTTTCATACCACTCTTGCGAGTTACTCCGACAAAGATAGAAGTTCTTTACGAGATTAGATTAGATTATTAGTTAGTTTAAGCCTCCCTATCCGCAACAAATGCGATCCAAAGAGAGGAAGGCAGAAGGCACCATTTAGTATGGAGTTAAGGGAACGTGGAATCTATGCAGAAAGGGCATAGAAACAGTTAATTGAGAAATAAGATTATGAAACATGAATAAAGTTGAAGAAGAAAGTAGTAGGTGTTGAAAAACAGGACAGCAGTGAACCGAAAAATGTGGTCCTTAACATAACAAAAACATTTTATTTCAACAAAAAAAGGCCTACCTAAATCTCAGCTTGGACCCTTACACATTTAAGTTCTTTCCGAAAGACAAATAAAATGAATGCACAATTTACGATGTTCATCAGGAAACTTCAAACGACTAGATCTGATGAAAATAGGGATGAGGTCTCAACTTTATTATGAAGATATGAATCACTGTGCCTTGTATTAGGAAAATATGATGAATATTCTTATGCTAAAACCCGAGTTGGAGTAATTTATAACTCAAATGGTACAGAATACTTGGAAACAAAAGGTAAAATCAAGCTAAAGAACACGTCAAAATAAAACTTTATCGTCTGCTTTAAAATCTGGTGGAAAAACTTAATGAGATGCAGCCGAGTATTATACTCCAGAGTCATTTCTCTCAGATATGGTCACAAGCTTGAAGCCCCCAAAAAGAAGCCGAACGAAGTTAAAGCACTGAAGAATAAAATAAAGATATTGAACCAAGAAATAATAAAACAAATACTTCGCGCGTTCCCGAGGCGTGCTGAGTCTCATCAAATGCGAAATAAGGCGCAAAAAGTGGCATTGATTGATACTCTGAACGCACTAAACCTGTTATTGAAGGAACCCTGGAAAGCACGGCCGGCACATCTAAGAGAAAAGAAAAGAGGAGAGCAAGAAAATCTCGCCAGAACAGGCTCGTATATTAGCAGCCTACAATGCGAAGTGGCAGAGGTTCATTGGAGGAAAAGGCGTATCCTACGGACGACACTTGCTGCTTAAGGTAACTGCAGCACTGAAGAAGAGGCTCCTAGAATGCGCGTCACACCCTCGGACTCCATATACGGCTTGCGTAAGGAAAATTTAGGGATTTGACTGGAAGACCTCCGCTGTTTATGACCCGGCCGACGACATGCCCAGCAGCTGAGGAAGACACAACAAAGGCGCTCAGTAAACAACGCGTGCAAGAGTCCATCCATGCAGGACAGCCGCACCAAAGTGCTTCTATGTACGCTTAAATTGTGGTCTAATTTCCATATCCCCATTGTTTATAAAAAAATACCGAGTAGCAGCCCTCTCATCTGGGATGTTTTTTCTGGGACTCGAGCCTAATTCTCATTCATTTTTGACAGCGCATCCAATTTCCACTTGAGCGCTTGTGAATTAACTTAGAAAATATCAATTTCAAACCAAACACGACTTGTGAAGGTAAAAAAATTGTTTCAACGAAGCTTCAAACGTAAATATTGAGCTAATAATAACAAAACCAAGTCATTACGCGAGGTGCATCTTGATTCAACATTTTTACTGCATTATTTGCGATTGGAGCATAGTAAAAGACACTCTCCCAAATTTAAATAATGAAATGAGCACTTTCTAGACCGTGAAGCCAGAAAAGCATTTGACGCACCGCACTGCCTGAGTACACTTCAGAAGCAGATCTTCTCAAGCCTCGAGGTACTCCTTGCATGCACAACCGCGGGCAGCACAACAATCGAGACACATGATTAATGCAAATGCACTCCCACAACCGCGTGAAGAACGAACGAAACAATCAAGGTTCAATCGTTAATAAAGACTAATGTTCAGAATGGCGGAGAACAGGCCCCCACAGAGTGGCTGGGAGCACAACATGGCAATAAACAAAAGCAATGGAGGACTCCACAACTGCAGCGTCAGCGCCAGGCTGCCTCGTATATTTGGCGGGTTGGAATGCGTAACTTTGCCTCGGTGTGGCCTAAACGAAAGCACGTCTGGCAAGCATTCAGCGTTCGATAAAGTCAAGTATGTTACATCTGAATAAATTTCACCAGTGGTTGCGTGCGTCTCGAAGAGATTGAAAATTTGAGGAAAATGTAAACTGATGGAGTTATTATTATGGAGTTATTTACATTATTAAAAATGTAAACTGATGGAGTGCCGCGAACACCTGTGTACACTGACGTTCATTATTCGTCCACCGCTCTGCTGAAAGGCAAAGACTGAAGAACAAAACGTCCTTAACTCTATAGAGATACAACGATAGCTCTCTTTACAGACTGCGTTGACAATGAAAAACAATTTTTATACGTAATTTAATAGACAAAAGAGGCTCTTTGACTTTCTTCATCAAAAAACTGAATACTGAATCACGAACTTGGGGGTCAAGACGCATTCATTATGAAAGTAACAGTAAAATGAGCTCTCAAATATTCCCCTAATAGGAACTTTAGTTCTTCGAAACCTAAGCGTGGTTTTCACCATGAATAGATAGTGCAGCGCAAACACAGTCAGTATAAATTGTTGTTAGAATTCATTCTTAATTGATGCCATTAAAAAGCATGTTTCGGGTTCCTCTTAAGCTAGAACCTTTCAACAAGAACCGAAACCGATATTCTCGTTAGCATTCGTGCACAAGGTCACTACCAATACTTCCCTTAAAACCAGCATTTTTCACTTGTAACCGAAAGTTCAGGACATTTTCAATCACATCCCGTAACAAATGCACACAAGTTAGTTGAAACTACTCCCCTCGTCCCCTATCCACACGAACGGAGCGCTGTTGAGAAATTCTGCAGCCTCGTTCCGGAATCAGTCACAGCTGTCAGCTGCCGAGGCCTGGGCAAATCCGTGGCTGTGACGCCACGTAATCAACGGTGGGAAGTAAGCTAATTTTGTGCATTAATTTCCTGAGAGTATTTATCAGTGTATGCCAGAGAAACGAGAACTCAACTCAAAATTCAAAGAAACACAATCGCGAATGTAAAATAAAATGTTCGCAGTGGCATGAAGACATCACTTGAATTACACAGCGTGTACATTCATTTCAGTGTCTCTCAAATGCTTGTAATTTGAACGTGTTTATGGTTATTGGCATTCTTCTTTTACGCATAAAAAATAAAAGTTAAATAGCATTGCGGTCCTTCTATCGAAGAAAAAGAAACGGATTTTTACCCCAGAAGGAAATGGGACCAGTTACTTCATCTCAAGTCTGCGTATCAA
Organism: Platorchestia sp. MABIK; assembly: GCA_014220935.1. NCBI lineage: Eukaryota > Metazoa > Arthropoda > Malacostraca > Amphipoda > Talitridae > Platorchestia > Platorchestia sp. MABIK. Next base: position 36,378 of record JACJUY010000683.1, read on the forward strand.
CACGCAAGAGATATCAGTGGGCGCTGCGGGCTGCTTGCTCAATACTCAAGGGCAGAAAACAAGCAATTTTGGACCTCAAGCAATACCAAACGCTTGCTCTAAGCTCCGAGAAGGCGATGGTGAAACAAGCGTCTGTTGCGCTATCACAACTTTTATCGGAGGTCTGGCGTGGCTGTAGACAGAATCGTTGCACTTCACGGTAAACAAGCCGGCGCTTCTGTCTCATCTGCCCCAGTTTTGGCGGACACCAAATAGCAATATCGTTCCTACTAGCTTTGATTATTAACGTGACTTCCTCCTTAACTCGTCACTCTTTAATTGAATCACCGTGTAAGAAAATTCGAGGCTAGGCCGAACGATATGAATACAATATTTTGAGCAAAATAGATTATTGAAAATTCTGTTTCCAGAAAGCGTGCAGTCCATCATGCCTTACACACTGTGCAGAATGGAATGTCATGTTTGAAGAGTTCATACGATGAAATTTCTGATACTTTCGCGTACGCGAGTGATACAATCTTTGGAAATGCGCTTCAGTGCAGCATCTCCCATGGAAAACAAACTGCACCTGACGACGACGCTCCAGCTCAAGCTAAAGATACGTACTGTTTACACTTCCACGCTTGATATGAACATGTGGCCGTCTTTACACGGCATAGTTCTGGCGCTACATCGAATTCCTTACCATGTTTGCAAGCCTGTTTCTGGAGAAAAGCTCGTTTTCGAACGACGCTAATGTGTTTCATTATGTAAAATAACAAAGAATTGAAATGCAAGGAAGCATGTAGGCTAGAACCTGTTTCAAAAGAAATTACGTAAGCAAAGCTTTAATGCTTCAAACTAGTGTAACTCCTGCAAAGAAATGAGAGATCGATTCTGAAATAACGCAATGCATGACTGATCTTTGAACTTAAAAAATCCTAGCCTCATGCCCTATTGCTAGTAGATAAAACATCGATCATGAGTCAATATCTGCAGCCAACAATGATTAGCAACAAATTTTACGTTGTATTAACCCTCTAGATAGAGGAGATCTCGTAGCCTGTATACGCTACATAGCGGCGGCGCTTTTCAACAAATATCAAGTCACTTAGGAAGCGGCTCAATGAATGGTGATGTTTTAATGGCAACCGCATGGTATTTCTGAGCTCTAAGCCAACAAGTCCGCCACTCGATTCCCTCGCCATCATGCACCTCATATATTCGAAGAGGTTCGAGTTACTAAAAGAAATTGCACCTCTAGTTTAGGAGTATCAAATAGCTCCCGCACATCATACGGAGTCAACTGCTCACGCTTGTAAGAAAAACAAGTGTGTCAGACGTATCTAAATAATATTGATATTGCTGCAGAAAGGCAGCTATAACGAAAGATTACACGAGTATACGTTCTGTTTACATGTTGAAGCTTCCCTAACCGCAGCGAAGGCGTTCCAAAGAGATGAAGAAGGACGGTACTATTTAGTATGGACTCGAGAAAATGTTGAATTTATGTACAAGGTGCGTAGAAACAGTAAGTTGAGAAAGAAGTCTATAAAGCAAGATAAAATTTGAAGAAGAACGTGGTAGGTGCAGAAAAATAGGACTGTAGTTAGCCAAAAAAATTTGGTTCGTAGCAGAACAAACAATCTATTCTATTTAAACAAACCGAAGGCCTGCATATAACCTTTAGTTCGGGACCTTACATATTCTCCTTGGGATCGCTAATTCCCATAGATAGAATAGTTTTATCCCCCTGAGGAGCCATGTCTTCAAAACACGAAACAAATGAAGGACTAGAAAAAAATCATTGAGTCCATTTTCACTTTCAATAGGTTTTCAGCATTTCAATGCAGACGTTTAAACTCTGCAGTTGTGGCTGAAGAGCGAAATGAAAGAAGCCCGCCGTTGAAGAGTCACCGAGAGTATAAAATCAGTTCCAAAAACCTAAATATTCTCTCCAGTTTGACAATGCCCAACTCGCATTTCTCGTTAAAACTATTTTCCATCACGACCATTTCTTGATACGGCAGCACGAACCTCAGAATCAAACACGAACGTGTTAGGAGACAACCACCGAAACGACATAAATCAGAGTAACCAGGCACAGCTCGGTTTGACTTCTCTCCAGGACAAGCTCCCCAGCGAGTTCAGCTCAGGGCGACATCCATGAGACGGCAGCAAGGGCGTCCTCGTCCTCAGACCCGCGTCACCACCGCCCTCCATAAATCCAGCGCAGGCGACAGCTGTCGTCAGCTCACCACGCTCCAGGATGCTGACATAGCTGATAGCTTTCGATACTGCTCGCCTCTACCTGGTGCCTCGATATGCGCATGTCAGTTGCCGCAAAGTCATGCAGAAGCTCTGGTTGGAATTATATAGCAGGTTTTGTTGCGCTAAAACTATGTTTTTTGACGTGCCATCCAAGACGTAAGATGCTCTCCATTTCAGAACGACACTTCGTGCGGCTGTACGCAGTAGTAAGTGATGCTCCTGCATCAATTTTACTGTGTGTATAAGCGAGATGCGACCCAATGACTCCGACGCAGCAAAGTTCTTCCAACGGCCTAAAATTTAATTTAAATATGAAAATCTCATTAACAAGCATCGCGTCACCTTTTTAAAGAAAGACACACTGAAAACACTTCAATCCCCTGAAATCAATCATTACCAAAAGAAGCTAATGCGCACAAAGCCTAATTATGTTTCCTCGAAATAAAGCCCTAGCAAGCGAAAATGTTGTTCAAAATCTGCTGGTTCTTTTGACCAGTCTCAGTTCTTCCGTACGATGCTCAATTTTACTTTCCATTTTATACACTCAATGGAAAGATGAGATTTCAAACGAAAGAACAAAAAAGAACAATTGAACCTTTTTAACATCAAGTATAAGGTATCGCGTGGTCCTTTGTCTCAGCTTGCTTGTACATCTATTTTTTTAATCTTATAATTTGTTGGACTACATGCTTTTCACGTGAATAAAATAATTTAAGAATCAATACACGATTGATTGATTATAAGTTAGTTTAAGCCTTCCTTACCACAATAAAGATGTTCAAAGAGAGGAAGGATAAAGGCGTAATTAACACGAAGTTAAGAGAACGCGAAATCTATGCACAAGGTGTGTTCCCGCACAGGATCTCCTGCGCATAAGAACAGTAAGTTAAGGAGGAAGGCTAGGGAAAAAGATAAAAAAATTTGAAGTAGAAGTCATAGGTACTGAAAAACAGGAAAGTCAACCAAAAAAATATGGTCATTAGCAAAGTATGAAACATTTATTTCAACAAAAAGGAGGCCTACCTACCCTTCAGCTCGGGCCCTCACATTTCTTCCTGGGAGTGCTAATTTCCTTAGATAAAATTGTTGCATTCACGAAAAGGATGGAATTGTCATAAATCAGACCAAAATTAACTGAATTTTTCTTTACATGTGAGTGAAAGAATTAAAAATGAGTTGAATTTCTTGTGTGTTATTAGGAAAGTTTCCGATTTATTTTTATCCGATTACTGAAATCACGGTACTAAATTTTGCTCTGCCATGCTTCTGAAAACAAACCGTGGTCAGTGATCACTGAGTACTAAGCGAACAGGCAAGCTGCTCCGTAAGATTACGAGAGTTATTTAATCACTGAATGACACGTAACTTCCGTGAGAATACTTAAACGATGGATCACTCAAATAGTTTAATTCATTCAGGCGCTTTTAACTACTGGTTCAACGTTAGAAAATTAGGGATAAACAACTAGAATCAAATTAACTTCCAGAATGGAATTATGGACGACCATCCGGACGCACTTTCCTACATTGCAAGCATGACAAACCTAAACCCATGAAACTACCTTTTTTTCAACTGTTTACGCAAAAATGTCTAAGTTAACATAAATGACAACGTATGGCTCTTCATATATCACAGATTCATAATTAGGTGGAGAAATAGAGCAGCAGGTCTTTACGAAGGGTTAATACTTCGTTGAATTCAAGTGCAACCCTGACGACATGCCGAGCGAAGGCAGGCAGAAGAGGAAGTACAGCGAGGCGATGCAGACTTGACCTTTACCGATTGTGCTACTGCTGCTGCAGTGAGGGACGCCCATAGAGCACAGGACAACAGAGCCCTCGTATTCTTCGTCAGCAGGTTGTGATCCATCTGGTTTGCTTGTTAACCAGTGCACTAAGAAAAGAATGTAGACGCCAATCATTATTATTATTATTATTATTATAATTATGAAACATGGAATTTTACTGCTGAAGACGCTTCAAACGCTGCGGAGGCGTTACTTCGGAGCACTTGACGCTCCTCGTTTCATCATCCCTTTATGCAGCGTGGATATCCCTCTGATATCGCAGGCATGGTTGCATTTTGTGAGGCCAATTATCACTTGATGTTGGCATGTAAGCTCTATTTGATTCATTAGGACTAAGAAACAGCGTTAAGTCCGGATTCGATTAGAGACCTGCGAATCCAGATTAGATTTGATAAGTTACTTTAGGCATCCCTAATGACAACAAAGATGTTCCAAAGAGAGGAAGGGTGAAGGCACCATAGTACGAAGTTAAGGAACGCGGAAAACATGCACACGGTGTGTTCCCACACAAGATGGAAACAGTACGTTGAGAAGTACGATTAATTTCATGGAACAAAATGAACGATGAAAAAATTAATAAATGCTGAAAAATCCGACAGTAGTGAGCGGTAAAAAATAATTCATGCGTAAATCAACACCCCATGCTCTTTTTTGCACAAGAAAGCCTGCCCAATCTTCAGCTCAGGACCTCACATTTTCCCTCTGGGAGCGCTAATTGCAATGAATCTAAAAGTTGTAGATATCAACGTTCAGATTTGGTCAGAAAAATCAGATTTTTAAGAAATGTTTGTGTGAACTATCATTTATAATTTATAAAAGAAACAGATATTGTTGAATTCTACACCGAATCATCATAGAAGAGATTTCCGAAGTGAATCAAAAGCAAAGTCATGACACATTTTAAAGTTTAGCGACGGAGGCCAATATTTTAAAATGATCAAAGTTCTGGTAAATTCAATTTACAGCACATATACAAACATCTTTAACTTTTAGTACATTCGTGTAAGTTTTGAAAAGATCTAAAAGAACAGTGACCTCAAATTTAAGTACTTATTTGAAACAGAAGCAAATGATTCACCAACCATTACCAAAATACTAACTCGCTGCTCAATAAATATTTTAGGTAAAAATTTAGCATGAAAAAGATTGCACATGGTAAATCTACGTAGTTAAAAATGGCTTGAGTATCTTCGCTGCTCGAAGTTCCAGGAAGTTGGCTTGCCGATTCAGTTAATTTTTATTCATTGAATTATGCAGTAACTTGCCCACAATGGGAAACAATACAGTCAACACGTTGACCGTGAAGGGTTGAACTGAAGTTCAATTTTCAATTTAAATTTACACTCAATTGTAGTGAGCAATTTTGAATACAGCTTTAACTGAATTCTGCCTTCATTTAGGTTTGATTAGGTATTTGTAAAAATTGACTGACTACTGATCGGTCAGCAGAATTATGAAAATTCCCTTTGTGAACACCGATGGCCCACATCGTCACCAACGTGTTAAAATAGAATGCACAAGGTCAAATAGAAAAGTATTTTTAAATCTCCTAATTATTATAATCAATACTATAATAATAAGAGCCGCGTCCGCCCGTCCGTCTGTCTCCCGGTGTGTCACACCCACCAGCTGTAAGTGGGTGATGAGCGTATCTTTGATACGAACTTCATCAACTCCACAATAATATTTTCGGTTTATTAACTCGGCAGATTCAGAGTCGGAATGAATATCACGTGTATTGGTAGGTTAGATTAGGTTGTATAGAATATCAGCAGTTGAGACTGAGGAAAGTGTAGGAAAGCCATAGAATAGCATGGGAAATCATGGGAAAGCCATGATAAAGCTCAGTTGATCTGAAATCTAATCCTGTCATTTTTTACTAGCCGTGTGCACTAGTAACTATACACTTTTAACTCTCGAACAAAGAAATGCATTAGCTTTAATGTCACGTTAAAGTTTATTATCTGTACATCAGGGTAAAGTACTTCGAGAAGTGTTTTGCTTCCGTACTAAACTCAACGTTTCTCTAAATGGTTCCTCTGCGCAAAGTTCAATTTATTTTTAGTTTGGTTTTGACGTCTATATTGTGTACATGGGTTCGTTTCGTTTCATGCATTCCTTAGCAGACTGAGGAGAAATATACGAGCCTCCTTTTATAGAAAAATTCATACCGAGAAAAGAGGTCCCAATTCCACTTCGCCTTCAGGCACAGGAAAATAGTGCTTCGTTCATTAAATTTGAACAAAAAATTTTGTTTCATGTACTAAAACGAGCCTCCAGCTTCATAAAAGCATTTAGACCAACAAGGCACTAATCTCTTTCGGAGAGAATTTCAAATGAAGGGAATCCAATTCTATCGGTATGATGCTTCACAAAATGCTGTAGTCGGACGAGAAGAAGAGGCAGCTGGCCTAATGTGGAGTGGACTGCGAGACGCGCTGTCGTCGGAGCTGCGTGGTAAACGCCCCGTAGCCAAACAAACACGGTGTAAACTTTGTTGCAAACAGTCAAGTACGGGTATGAATAATGCTGGTATCCGGTGACTGCAGGTGACAACTTCCAGTAAATTATAGCCTAGCAAATCCTCCTAGAAAAAGTTGAACCAGAAGACGTGCGAATGGAATTTTTAACGTCTTGGTGAAGAATGGGTAGCGAGCGAGGGAAAAGTAGAAAGCTAAAATTCAACTCGTGTAAAAATAAGAATTTAAACACACAGAAGCCACCAAATGAAAGATAAAAAAGCGGAGAGTAAAACAAAAATGGTAGAACGTGAAATCTCGCATCTAGAACATCGGTACCAGCGCAATCTCAGGTCAACGTACATTTCAGAGGAGGATCAAGAACCAATGTTTTAGCATAAAAGTGTCGTTAAGAGATCGCTGCGCATCGTAACCGTCAGTGATCCGACATCTCTATCGGTCTCTCATCTGGGATGTGGTCAAGAGCAGATAATAAGTGAGCGACATTAGCGAGCAGTACATACTGCACACCCTGTGATGACAATGCTGTTGTCATCGAGCGGGCTGAGAAGTCCCATACATAGCGCCACTCCACAAGTTGCTGCTGTGTAAGATGAGCCTTCCATACACCGTATACAAAACACGAAACTGTGTTCTGTACTCGCAAAGCCACACCATACCCAACTTCTGAAATAAGCAAAGCAGAATCTTGCCATTTATCAGAGTAATATAGGAGTGTGCGGATTCTGACTGTGCCGTTGGCGTGAGAGAGCCTCGTGTGACCTACTTACTACTACTTTGAAAAACTTGGGCTTGGAAAACTGAAGATCAATGCTTTGTGTAATTAAAGAGATTGAATTTCCTTGAAAAATTATGCCCTTGAATAATAAGCATGCAATAATATCAATGAAAATAATTTATGTTAGATGCAGCTCACATTTGGAGCCCATGAGCTCTCAGAGTTGTCCTCTTATTCAAAATTCATCTCATACACCGAGTTTGACCTTAATCGGATGATTTTTTGGTTTTATTTCTAAGTGATTCTAAGAAATTCCAAATACATCCCATGAACTCAATTCATGAGCCAGAAAAAATTAAAAACAAAATGAAAAGCAAATATTCCTGATGTCCAAAATTCAAGGAAGTATCGCAAAAACGTAGATGGCTTCCTCGAAGTGGGACCCGTTATCAAGATACAGCGGACAGACTACACCTCACATAATGCCAATTATAGGGCACAAAACAGGGTTAATTCGTCACCACTGCCATCTTAACCGTTCACTTGAACAATGACCAATACAGCCATCATGCATTTCTCTAGTCCGCTGCATTTCTGAAACGAGCGGTGAAAAATTGTAGATGAGAGGATATCAATGGCACTTCAAACGTGTTCCAATAGCAGTGTTCAAATCCTCAATGACAGGATAATTTATGAAGAATATTTGGGTTCAAATCAGATCTGGTTAATTTCAAACAAAACCTACATCCCAAGCTACTGATTCTGAGGAGACCAGATGTAGTTAAATTGCAAGAAACAACACATCTAATCTTTAAAATAGATACAAAAAATAGTTTTAAAAAGCGCCCCTCAGCGGCGTGAGGCGAAAAATATTGATAAAAAAATGGTCATGCGAAAGAAGAAACTCTTCAGTAACCAGTTAATGGCGAACAGATGGTCTGAAATACAGGGCATGGAGTTTAAAGCTAGTTTAGTTCGTCGTCATTAAACCTGTAATATAGGAATTGTAACAAGTAAGGATGCAATTATATTACTCAATGTGATACAATATGAACCAAGTCCCTAGATCACTGGTAAGAAAAATCTCTTCAATTTCTTACATCGTCCTCACCAAATTACTGGACAATAAACCAACGTCTCAAGCTTTTTGTTTAGCTCCTGAACTGGGCTTCAAGACAGAAGATGCTTGAATTAGAGACTAACAGGAAAGGAATGCGAGAAGCTTCGTAGTTTTCGGAAATGAAAACGGCTATACAATTTACGGGGTTTATTATGACGGATAATTTACCGAATCTCAATTAAAGATAGATTAATCATCCATGGCGCCCGAGTTAAGATGGAAGTTTTCTCTGTGTCATGATAGATCTGATTTGTGGCCACTCACTTCAAAAGTTGTTATTTCAAATTTTATTTGAGCATCATCACATGTGCAGTCACCAACAAGATAAAAACTCGAGGAATGTTTCCGATTCGGCAAGTCTAAGCGGAGATTTTTCTGCGAACTCCTCTCTTCAGCCACTGAAATTTTCTGTGCGTTGTTAATACCAAGAGAATTTCAAACACCCATTAAAAATTTACGACCCTTCGCATTACGTGATAGCAGTCGTAACTTGGAACCACATGTCAGACTGCGTACTCGTGAGTTCAAAACCTGCCGCTGAAATACTTTCAGTCATCGGGAGCATTGACAGCATCCAACGCGCCATGAAAAGATTCTCCATCAAGTCCCCTCCCAAAATCGAAAGGCACGGTACAAGCACGTCACTCAGAGGCAGATCATCGAAGTTCAAAGGACACTCGCGCGCAAATCATCCCCTCTAAAGGACCATATTGAGTCCATCGCAAGCCACTCAACAGAGGTCATCCGACGGCCCTAAAGCTCAGCGTCTGGCCTCTGTCTGGTCATCATCTTGTGACTGGACGTTGGCCGTGCAGGCTACGCGACAGAAGAGTGAAGCGGAGGCTGACGTCGAGACAGACTGAGAAGCTCTGAGCAAAGCATGATTGAGCGCCCACGGTCTTGCAGCTGCCTCATCAGCGGCCAATGACGGTGGGGGGCACAGCTCCCCAAAAGCACGACACAGCGACTGCAATTGCGTGTAATCGCCGCCTTCAGCCCCAGTGGCTTCATTCCCAGAATTTGAGCAGGAAGCTTTCGTCCACTTCGATAACGTCGTCAAGCAAATTTTACACTGCACCTTTTATCGATTGAATTTCCAGCGACTTCGACGGTAGCTTACGAAAGCGTTTTATATCTGCATGTCCGAGTTAAGGAGTAACGCCAAGACAAAATTCATGTAATGAACTTCAGAGAGATGGTTTCACTAGCTGAATTCTCTTTCTTGATTAGTGTTGCACGAAAATATACACTTTTTTTCGCAGGAGCATCAACATGCGATTCCACATCCCTAAATCGACGGAATTCAGGGTGCCAACAAATAATTTTTTCGGCACAAAATTGCAATACTATGATATTCATGAGTCGACCCGGTAATGTTAGCTCAAAATTCGGGGAAAATCGTTCATTGGATTACTTTAAGCAATGCACGTGAATGTTTATGACACTAATCTTATCATTAATTTTCGTTAAGTTTCATGACGTCCATGATAGTTTTAAAATCTTTTTTATTGTAACCTATTTGCGGTAAATTTTATTAGATGTTACTTTAAGCGTCCCAATTAAGCGCAACAAAGATGTTCCAGGAAAGAAAAGAGGAAGGCGCCACTTAGTATAAAGTTAAGGGAACGCAGAATCCATGCACAAGGTATGTTCCCACGCAAGACTCCCTGCGCTTGGAAACAGTGAGTATGGAAAAATACTTATGAATCAAAATAAAAGTTTAAGAAAAGAGTCCGGCACGTAAAAAAAGGGATAGCAATGAACCAAAGAAAGATGGCGTGTAACAAAATACCTATTCTATTTAAATAAATGGATAGCCTACCTGACCTTCCACTCGGGACCTCACATCTTTCCCCTGAGAGCACTAATTTCAATAGGTACGGTAGTCGCCTCCCCTGAAGGGAGTATACTTTACAGAAACAACGTACAACGGGCTTCATTCCAACCTTAGTTCTTAGAGACATGGTATCAACACGTTAACTGCGGCGGGTTAAACCGAAGTTCAATATTCAGGTCAAACTACGGTTATTTTTAAAGATAATCATTGAAAACAACGAACATCAAATAGATGGTACATTCATTTAGTTGTCATGAAGTGTTTATAAAAATTGAGTGAGTGACTGCAGCTCGGTCAGTAGCATTATGAAAATCCCCTTAGTGACCACCGGTGAGTCCCTTTGCAAGAAACGTGTTGAACAGAAAATCTATCTGCAGGAGCATCAACCTCACAGATGCAAAGTAACGCCTCAAAATACGTGCAACTTAGAGCCATTAAGCAAATTAACCCATTGAAGCGTTCGACAGCGTGGAAACTAATTTGTTAACCCCCACCAAGGCTGTGTAGTGAGCTATGCGGTGGCGTTGTTTTTTCTACGGAAGAGACCTGCAATACTTCAACTTGAAACAGAAACGTTCGTAATTTGTTCAAAACCCAGGAGAAACCAGTAATAATGTGGAGCAACAAGAGAAAAACGGGAATTTCGAGGTAATCTCTAATACCATATCTCACTGTGTCGAGGTGAAAAAAATACATTTTCAAGGCAGTATTTAACGTAATATTTCACTACATGTCTCAGCGCATCATAAAAGTCATTTTAAAATGAATCCAATAATGCACTTGCACAACGCGGAGCTAGAACACAGCTCAAGAACGAATATAAGAGCGTGACATCTTATGTTCTGCCGAGATTTGCTGAGGGCTGCACGGCGATCTTATAGCTAACGGGGCTTGACGCGAGTCTCCATCCGACAGAATTCTTTTTTTCTATTCCTATCCATTATGAAATACGCAGTAGTGTAAGTTGCCTCACTCTATAAAAAATTGCTAATAGCGTACTTGTAAAAGCTAAATTAAAATACTCTTGAGGTAGCACTCCTCACGAGTATACAATTTTTTTCGATGAAATCATGCGCTGTTCATGACCATCGTAAACACCTTCATTATTTCTTCATTGTTGGATTTCTTCATTATTAGTTTCTTTTTAACCGACTATCGAATGACTATAACGATATTACTCGCAATTTCACTTAAGCAACTCAGAGAATAGACTTTTCGAGTTCCGCGAATAGATTTGAGAGCAGAAATACTTCTCCTTGTAAAGCTTATTGCCTTCGTTAAACTGAACACGTTAATTGAGTTTACGCGGCTGCTACAGTCTCTTCGTTTAGGTTGAAAGTAGCAGAATTCAAAAGCTGTCTGTGTTGCTTCATCCTTTGTGAGAGGCGTAAAAAATATAATTACACGACGACATTTCAACTTGTACGCCAAAATCTAATCTAAATAAAGCTAATGAAAGAATTGGAATGCTATTCATTGCTACTGGTACGTAAATGAACAATTTACCTAGTGATACACACATGTCCAAATACGCAGTCAACGTGTTAATACCTCTATGTCTTTCCAATGTAACACGATGCACTGAAGTTTTCATTTTCTCAGTAATTTCAAATTTATCTACGTCTACGATTATAATTTAAAATTCATTGTTAAATCCATGCATTTAAATAGAGTAATTTTCGAAATGCTCATTTCAGAGCGCGACTGATAACACACTTTTCCAAGACCCATTACTGCAAATAATTTTTGGCCGTGGTAAAGTACTTTGTGCATTAAAAAAAATACCAAAAATCCAAGCAAATTAAGTTGATGGAATGATTTCAACCGAGAGTCACTAGTTCAGTGACGTACTCAACACCACCACCGACTTACCATCCCCTATGTGCGACCAAATGTGTTAGTTTTTTATCTTCTTCAGGTAACACACTCGCCATATTGCCCAGCCTTACGGCATTACACACCCAAGTAATGATTTGCTTCACGATCTTAAATTATACGACATAATATATATTGTACTAAGTACTTAAAATGCTTAAACTTCGCGGTATCGATGCTTGCATTTTCACAATTTGACGCGAAGTAGCTCAGGTTCACAGAACTTCATCGTCTTCGAGGCAAGTTAGGAAGTGTTTTGGCGCAAAAAGACGCTAGAATTAGTGAAATAGGCTGTTTCAAATATTTGTTGATTACTCGTTTTAAAACACACGTCAATAAATTAAAAAACTATCTTTCTGTCTACAAAAATTATCTCAAAGTCCCGCCCTCAGCACTCACGACCATAAAAGGCAAGTTTCCTAAGTTTAAAACGCAGGAATGAGTTGTGAAAAATTTTCTTAGACCAACGAATGACCTGAAATGATTTTACTTTCACGACATCATACTGTACAATAAAATCTGAGGCAAATGAACGAAGGAAGCATCACTGCGAAATACGTGTGCCAAACTTGAGCTTCACCAGACGGAGCCCACTCGAGACAGCGTGTGCTGCCAGGTTAGTTAGCAAGCCTGCTGTTCTTCGCGATGCGGTTGATGTATCAAAACTATAGTTTCAGCGTCGCTGAAAACTAAGAGTCGCTTTTGAAGACCCAACCAATATGACGACAATAATAAGTTTACATTACCAGTCGAATATCAAGAGGACAAATTTAAAACAATTTCGTGCGCAGAAATACCCGCTGCTGCAAGAGTTCAAGCGAAGATAAAGAACAAAGAGCGGATCATAGTATTCTGAGTCATAAAAATTAAAATGGCCTGATGACGACTGAATAAAGAAAGTTTCAAGCTTCAAAGCAGTCGAAACACGCTTCGTTTCACACCAAGCAAATGCCTGTTATCGCGGCAGGGTATTGGCCTCAACACTTCCCGATGCATAGCAAACTGCGAAAAATCCCTAATTTATCAACACTGCAACAAAAAATTGTGCTATGCTTTAAAAAGGTTTAGTTTGTAGCGCATACATGAACTACGTCGCAATAGAACGTACTTAGATATATGAAAAACGTTGAACATTAAAGAATCAGTATATCTGGAAAAAACTTTTCTGACTTTTCTTGAAGTGCACTGCAAACTAATAGGAGGACTTACCTATATCAAATAAATATTTTCTTGGGTCTTCTCAACAGCTTCCATTTATAACATTTACTAAAACATCACTGCAATTTCTTCAGAGAATAGTCAACAAATATAGTACTTTCTACATGTAAAGTTAATGCACAAAACCGCCTCATATAGTATTATTTTCTAACTAACCTGCTCGATTCATCTTTTTTATTTCTGCACTGATTTTTATGCAAAGAACAAGTTTATTTCAGCTAGAAATTCATATTGGGGGCGTTGGTAAAGCGAGTCCCTCATTCATGAGTTCGCAGCCGGCGAGGGCGAAATGCCAGCCAAGGGAAGCAACGTGCAGAGCGCCGCAACTCCGTACACCACGATTGCAGCCATGCCACTGACTGACCTGACCTCTCTCTCTCTGCTCAATCTCTGCGTTGGAGACCACAGTTTTCCAACTGGGGCATTCCGTGGGTGACTAGCACTTCTGCTCCTTTGCAAACTTTAGTACTATCTGCGTATGTGATTCAAGGCTTCCGTAGTAAAAGATTTCAATATTATAACCCAAGTTGCGTTTTCGATTTTGCAAAGCATTTCGAATCACAATAAATTTCGGGATAATTGTCTTTGTATTGTATAAATAAATATTCTTTGCAATGAATTCATTATATTTCAACTTTTTTAGAGATAAATGAATTGATAAGGGCGATCAAGTAAGTGATTTGGTACATAAAATGTTAACAATCACAATACTAGATTACATTCCGATTTTATGCCTAGCGTTAATGTAGTTTTCGTTTTTGGTCAAAATTTTTAGCTAGCCAACGCTTTCACTATTCTTCAAACAGGAAACATTGACTGAGCTAAATGTCAAAGTGAGTGTAATAAAAAATTAAAATGTCATTAAACTTTCGTTAAAGAATATATCCTGGATATAACACGATACATTTTCATTCAACACTTTTCGTACGTTTCAGAACAGTTGATACGTTTAAAAACAGGATTTAAATTTGAGAAAATTTGCTTTTAAATTAATTAGCAACAAAATCAACCTTGATTGACCATATGTTTTTATACTTTCTAGCAACACTGACCAATGTTTAACTCACTCGCGCTCTTTTATCACCGAGAAGTTCTACCAAACATTCACTAGGTTACGGGCTAACATTTTCCGCAATTTAAATTTTGAAAGAGGAAACAAATGCTGCCGTATTAGTAACGGTAGACAACCTCGATTTTTATGCGATCTTTTTATCGTCATTGATGTCATATTAATCCGTCATCAAATAAATTAACCAAATAAATCAATTTTCAAATGATGATTTTAGTTTGTAGAATTTCTTCCAATTCATCAAATTTTGAGCCCAATGAATTAATATTGTTGAGAAACATTTAATTTTGGGAATTTTCAACTGATTTTGTGTCTTTTTTTGTGTCAAATGATTGG
>JACJUY010000683.1:54702-72868 GCA_014220935.1 Platorchestia sp. MABIK
CTCCATACCGAGAACTCGGTCTCCTTGTTAATGCAAATTAATGAGGGGTAGGACCGAACCTTATCTCGTGACATATCGATGAAGGCTATTTTAAATAAGTAATTCAAAAATTGATTGTTCGAAGCGATCTTGGTTTTCAGTTAGGATGATTCGTATTGAAAAATTTGTCGTATTTTTCTAACAGGAGAGGTGACAGCCAAAATGAACTGCAGCAAAATGACTCATAAAAAGTCATTGAAAGCGTTCGCAATGTAATGAATCACGTTAGTTCTTAACAATACAATGCTGTTGTTTCGTTAATTTTATTTCACATCGCTTCCATCAAAACTGTATTTTGAACCTGAGAAAATGAGGGTCATAACAAGTTGAAAAGCAATGCCTCCTATATCTTGGATACATAGGAGAAATTGGTTTAAGTAGCATTGGAAAGGAATGAGCTCTGTGATGGGATCGACTACAGTCCTAAGCTACAGTGTAAATGTCGGTAAGTGCTGATCACGATAACATTGGAAAAGTCATCACAACTAAATATTCCGTCTTCTTGAGTTCGAGCTGTTCTGAATGAGTCATTTTGATGCAGCTGCCTCCGTGCTAAAACTACTACGCCTCCTTACTAAACTCAACGAGTCATTTATATTTTATTACGCATTCAAAAATCTTCACGAGGTGTAGTAAAAACGCTACCGTAAAAACGGAAAGATTTTTGTTTTCATTTGTACAGTTTTATTCAGAAACAAATGCTAGCAATGTGGAAATATCACCTACCTATTCTTTGCAGCTAAGGTTCATCGTACGAATCGGATTGCAAGCTTCCGAGCATCATTTTTTCATTGCATATTTGACGGTAATTATGTTTATTGTTTTTAAAATTTCGGTCATGTGATACCGACCACTTAATTTTAAACTTTTATTAGTTAAAGAATATTGGTGTCTCCAATCCCTACGCTCAGTTCTAACAAAAGACAGCAGAATCTAAACCGATGACTAGTTCATTTTATCTTTACGTGCCAACAAATTTCTATGTATATAGCAATGGGTAAAAAAGAGCTCGCATTGTAATTTTTGCGTTCAAAATTTCTCTAGAAAATTATTCAAAGATGGAGCCAAAGCTGTTTCGTCAAAATTTTCAACCATTTTTTGTTCGGACACCTAATCTGATTCTTCGGAGAAAATTTTTGGGTATTTGTATTTAACAAATTCCACTGCACTGCTTAGTGCTGCCCACACTTGCAAACCTCGGAGACGCTGCTCCCAATTAACGATCATGCCAGATATCGCGTTACCTCGCCCGTGAACTACACAACTGCAGTACAAGAAGACATCATTTCCCGGACGCGACATTGCCTGCCTCACCGAGGATCATGGCCACACTCCATTGTAGTCTCGCATTTACTGCCGGTGCTAATGGCTGTAATCCTGCGGTGACGCTGGTGTGTCTGTTAGATAGCTTATTCGCATGGCCATGGTGCGAAATTTTCGTCAGTGGAATTTTTAGCATCGAAATTCGTGAGTTCCACGTTGGAACCTTTGAACAACGTAGGTGAATTAAATGCTTCAAAAAGGATTGATTGTTGTTCCAATTTTGAGATCGAACAAAATAGATGTAATTACTACTTCGCACGATTATTGAAATCGATGTAAAGAGAACGTCAATATTGACTTCACGCAATGTCGAAATTTTCTCAGCAATAAAAGTATCAATGAAGTTGAATAAATATTATTGTGGAACTATTTTTCACTAAAAGTTGTGGTCTGTTATGTTTTTGATAGTTTAATGGTTTTGTGTTATTGTTGTATCATTCAACTTTGGGGAAAAATATAATTTAGCAGTGTTCAGGGGGATTGATTATTTTTCCCGTGTGCTTTAAAGAATGGAAAAACAAGCCTGCGATCGTTGACGCAGAATATTTCCGTCTGTGTTTTTCCATTTGCCATGAGCTAGTAACGCATCAATGTCAACATCTATTGGCTTAAAAGAGAATCATCGCTTTATGTTGTTAATATTTCAGTGAAAAACAATTTTGTAAACTAGATATTATTACACTCTGATTATTAAAAATTGTCTTAGTGAAAATGTTTTCGAAATTAAATAATAGAAGGCCAAGAATACCTGAAATTTACGATCTGAAACTTGATCATAGGTGAAAATGTTAATACGTAGATCAGAGCAAAAGGAGACATCCCATAGATTGCACTAAGAAAAAACGAAAGATTTATAACAAACTACGGCAAGATAATGAAAAATAGCCAAGTGAATACATATTTCAAGCCTAAAAGTTAGATAGACTATTGAGAAGACAATGAAACGCGTCCGAGTTCGCACTATACCATGGCTGGCCCCCACGCTTGTTCTTCACAACAAAAGTCCTAGATCTAAGTCCCATTCCAGGCATTATTGTGTCAAACGCAGTACAGAAGTCTGCATAATCCACGTAATAAAAAACCTTGGGAATTTGTCAGTGACATTACTCTGAACGTATAATCCGTACAATACAAAGTGTCAGTGACATTACTCTGAATGTATAATACGTACAATACAAAGTGTCAGTGACATTACTCTGAAGGTATAATACGTACAATACAAAGTGTCAGTGACATTACTGTAAATGTATAATACGTACAATACAAAGTGTCAGTGACATTACTGTAAATGTATAATACGTACAATACAAAGTGTCAGTGACATTACTCTGAATGTATAAAACGTTCAATACAAAGTGTCAGTAACATTACTCTGAATGTATAATACGTACAATACAAAGTGTCAGTGACATTACTCTGAATGTATAATACGTACAATACAAAGTGTCTCAAGAACATGTACTTTCACTTTAACTGTCGCTGACGAGCTGCCTTTTTTTATTTACAGGTGTATTTTATTCATCACAGCATGGCAGAAAATCAATTTACCTTGGAAAAAACAAATTTTCATCTGAAATGTTATTGGAAGACCGAAAGTGCGATTGAAGTGCAAAGACGATTCAGAACTGAATAGGCAAAACCTCCACCAATGCGCGGACCATTGGTCGCATCAGACAAATTTGGCGCCAGTAGAACCTCCTGCTCACGGACTTCCTTTTGACATTATATTTCACGACAAAGTTTATCGCCCCAAACCAAAAACAATTTATGAAATGAAATTGAAAATTGAAAGACAATATCGCGATACTTCTAATGACCTGTTTCGTGACGTTTGCAAATCCCTTGGTGCACATTAACAGCGTTTTCTGGACGAAAATGGTGAGCAATTTGAACATTAACAAAAATGATTCCTCAATTTCACTTGTCTTCTGTTTTCGAAGTTATTTTATTTTACTCTATGTTCATAAATAATGTTTTTCTCGTCATTTGAAGCACGAATATATTTTTTTGAGACATTCTGTACATATTTTAGGTTGTTCAGGCCTCTCTAACCACAATAAAGGAGTTTTAAAGAGAAGAA
This sequence comes from Platorchestia sp. MABIK, assembly GCA_014220935.1. Taxonomy (NCBI): domain Eukaryota; kingdom Metazoa; phylum Arthropoda; class Malacostraca; order Amphipoda; family Talitridae; genus Platorchestia; species Platorchestia sp. MABIK. The sequence continues at coordinate 58,145 of JACJUY010000683.1, forward strand.
TGCGCCATTTAGAATGGGATGAAACGATCTGAGCGTAAGGTGTCTCTACAGAGACACCTTACAGAGAAAGAGCAGAGAAATTTGTACAGAGAAAGAGCAAAATTGAAAGGAGTCGATGAAACAAAGTAAACGTTGAAGAAAAAATTTATAGGTGTTGAAGAAAATGACTGCAATGAACTGAAAAAAGATTGTCCGTAACAAAATAAAAAGCCTATCTCATTCAAGAAAAGGAAGTCCGATACCTACTCTTCAGCTCGGGACCTCTCACTTTCCCCCGGAGGGACTATTTCTCATGGCTGTAATAGTTGCATTCTGAAGGGCGACATTACCCAGAAAGGAAAATTTCGTATCTAAGGTAAGGATAGGGTTAAAGGATAGGTCGACTGGTGCCTCTGTACTACGGAGGGAAAATAATGCTTCCCTAACATAAACTGAGCTCGCGTATCATAGATACTTGTTAAACGTACTTCTGTCACAATCTTCAAATTTTCATAGCTCGTTAGCTCAATCGGTTTTTCGCTGGGCTTATTCGCTACTTAGCTACAGCATTAGCCTATTCAAGCAGCAATCAGAAAATTCGAAAAAAACTGGAAACTATTCCCAGCAACGAAAAAAACTGTTGACGAATATTAAATTAATAAATTAAGGTCAGCAAACCTGGCTTTTTTCCGATCCCTGAACATCAGGAAGATTCTAACGGAATAATAAGCCACAGAAATTACGGCTTTATCAGTCAGCACAACTGACTATTTCTGAACCTCAGGAAGATTCCAACGGAATAACCAGCCTCAGAAAATACGGCTTTTATGGATGAACTAACTACCCTCAGGTATCCTTAATACAGGGACATTATCGAAAGGGTGGCGCCCGAACAAGGACCATCCACGTTAACCATCCGAGAGTTACATCGAAATTCATTCCCTCGCATGCTCGTGTACAGGTGCAGCCAATGACGTTGAGAAAAAAAATCATTTCAGGGCTTTATTTCAGAATATACTAATGCCTAATCTGTAACTGTTCTATAATGCAGTAAAATTTCATAGAAACGAGGTTGATCAAATTTGTTTTTCTTAAAATACGGAAAACCTATTTGTACTGGTTGTAAAGCTGATCCGAGCATTGAAACTAATAAAAAATCGTTTGCATGATGAGTGGCTTGTTTATTTTCATATATTTAATTTAATTATTTGTTTATTTCAGATTTTTGAAAGAATTTGTCTTCACTAGATTCAAAATCATAATGATTTCAGAAGAAATTAGGAAAACCATCATTATTCTCCATCAGAGTGGTCTATAAAAAATGGAAATCGTTGCCAAGCAACTTGCATCATATTCAACTGTCTACAGATTGAGAAAACAATTCAAAGAGACAATCCATGGTGGCGAAGACGGCCCTTGCAGGAAAAGATTGTCGTCGGTTCGTCAAGATAGGGCTATAGTGCGCTACTCGTTACGGAAAAGGACTGCCAGCAGTTCAGAGCTTATGTTAGAATGGGAGATGGATGGCGTCGATGCCTCAACGACTCTTCGAACAGTTCGTTCGACGTCGACTCTTCGACAACGAACTTGCTTTAAAGAGAGCTGCAAAGAAACCTCTTTTGACGGCGAAGAACATTAAAGACCGGCTCAATTTTTGAAGAAATACCAGCATTGGACTGCTGAACAATGGGGCAAAGTCATTTTCTCCGATGAATCTCCGCTTCTCTTTTTTGATACTTCGGGAAAAGCCTCATGCGACGAAGAAATGCCGAGAGATTTAACATGCGATGTGTCGTTCCAACGGTCAAGCATCCTGCCACTCTTCACGTCTGGGGGTTGCTTTTCTGGTAAGGGAACTGGAGCACTGACGATTTTACCCAAAAACACAGCAACGAATTCTGCCTGGTACCTGAAAGTCTTAAAAGATCATCTCCTTCCAACGATTGCTGGTCAGTTTCACGACAAGTAGGTGGTTTACCAAGATGATGGCGCTCCCTGTCATAATGCAAGAGAGGTTAAAAAGTTCCTTGATGACAATGGAGTGGAGATTTTGGGTCCTTGACCTGGAAATTCGACTGATCTGAATCTGATCGCAAATTTATGGTCGATCGTCAAAAGTCGAGTGAACAAGAAGAAGCCAACTAATTTAGCGCAACTTAGAGCCTTAGTTGAAAAAGAGTGGAGGTCCTTTGATAATATCATCGAAAAATTAGGAAACATCATGCCAATGCGCATCAAAACAGTTTTGAAGAAGCGTGGTCAGCATTGCAAATATTGAGAATAATTTATTTTTAGTTTTGTAGGTCATTAAAAATTGTTCGTGGGCAATTTGTGTTTTTATTTATCCTTTATAATGTTTTCTAGAAGCAAACAATTAAAAAGTAAGCAAGCCTACACCTTAGTTTAACGAGAAAATAGAAAAAACTCACTTTTCTCAAAATCATTGGCCACACCTGTAGCTTGCTGTATACCACTCCCACCTCACGTCGTATAGTTCAGCATATACAAGACGGCTCGGGTTCAGATTTCTGGACAGCTTTTATTACTAGTTCCAGTTAAGGAAACTGCACTTGCCGTCGCGTTTGTCCAAGTTATTGAAGCACTCAGCCGCTCTGTGACTCCTACTTTACCTTTTTAGCGTCCGAAGAGCACGAGCCGTTTTGATTCACTCCATGTTTGTGGAGTCGGTTCCGTATGGAACAGCTTGTGAGATCCACAAGACCCCAAAATCTACCAGTTAATCTTTGCTCACACTTAGACTTAATCTAAAGAATACTTGTAATTTTCACATTCAAACGTGTTTCTGAAATATTTCTTTTTCTTTTTATGAGGACCAACACTGAAACTGTGTAGAACTCTATATGTCATATTAATCCTGAAAAGCAGCTGCGGTTTAGGAAACATACAATAAGGCAATTTACAAAGTTAGATGTTCTAAGCTGCTGGTTTTACTTTCTGGTATTTAAAAAAAAGTTACTTTTAGGGTACACGTAATTAAACGCTTCTAGCTTGTCCTCGCTTGATTCTCTCCATTAGTCCGAGGCAGATAACTTTAGCTTCTCGCATCCCCTGCCAGAATATCAGCGGTTCTTCCGCAAAAAAAATGAGCCACAGTAGTGAAGGCTAACTCTACCGGAAAGCATCCTGCATCGGCGGGTGCGGTAGCAGGCCGGAGTGCGTTATCCGACCGCTGCCAAGTTTGGCGCGGTCTGCTGAAGGTGCCGTGCCTTCCGTCCGCACCAGGCTGACGTTGAGATGCCTCACAAAAGTTCGAGCAGCATGTTAACCTCGTTTATTTTTCCCCATATTAACTTCATTTATTCATTACAAAAATTGTCCTGCTTTAAAAATTGCCTTTAAACGTGTAATGTTTCGTGACAAAATTCTTCAAACATCATATTTTACAATTTTTCCTTCATTTAAATTCACCCTAGGTTCTCTTTCAGATTTCCGCAATGCATGAATACTGACACTAATTTCCACGTTTCCAGAGAATGACTTCATTGAGCTCCAACCTTTTTTTTTCAGCTAGTTTTCTTATGTCGTTCTATTTTTCACTGGTGAATCGGTGCACTTTTACTTCGGACAGTGCAATGTTGCGTTTTAAAAATATCTGATGATCAAGCAAGACATTAAATATCAACTAATTCCTACAACAAAGAGACTGATATAAACATTGGCAAAGTAAGATACTGCTAGACCTATTAATAATAATTTATTAAATATTCCTAGAGTTTGATTTAATACGCAGACAACAACGTAGACGAATGATCATAATTGTAGCTGTTTCATTTTGTCATATGCATTCCTACTGGCATATCAATGAGATAGTGAAAAATGAACATTTTTGCGCTTTTACGATATTCATCACGGCCTGAGAGGCGAGTGAACTGATGGGTCACTTTTCTTGATGGGATCTGCAGATGCAATTCCAAAAATATACTTCAGTGTATGTAAGGAGTGTAGAGGATGTGTGTAATTTATCATGACGGTTTACAGAATGCCCGTCACGAAGTTTCTTTCCGTTTTTTCGGGCAATTTTAGGGTAAGTGCGCGTCGTATTCACAGGAAGCGTTCAGATCTGTGTATAATCCAGCTTTTCGAGAAAATTCAACGAGATTTTCAACGCCATGTCGCCTCAATGAAGATCGCATTAATGGAAAAGTAAGAAATGGATTAATCTAAACATTAATGAATGCTCATTAAGTGCCTAAAATTGGAATTATTAAAATGAGAGGTAAGTCATTAACTTTTTCTGCTACGCAAACATGAGGCTTTTCTGTTTACGTTCTGCGTGGGAAAGTCGTCGACGGATTTAGTTCAATTTCTTTGTTATTTCTTACAATGGTATCAAAAACTGGTCAACGCTTCTGGGTCACCTGTCCTTATTTTCAAGCCAACTTCTGAACGGCGAGACAGAACAGTTTTGAAAAAACACTTTGAAAATGAAAAAGGGGTGTCAAAAAATATCCTATGAATCCCACATTAACGCTTATTTGAGTTCCGTTCAAATATCTTTCCTATAAGATGGAACAGAACCATCAAAAAAATTTGTAATAAAAATTAAGATGCTAGTTCGTTTAAAGATGCTAGTATAAAAGTAAGTTTGTAGGTTTTCAATTCCAGAAAGATGTTGAAAGTAATGATTAATTGTCATTAATTAATTAAATTAATTGTCATTAATTGCCATCAAAAATATTTGCTATTAGCTCTACATTAGTTTTACTATAAAGCAAAGACTACAACGTACCTATCTAACTTGCGTTTCCATAGCCATTACACACAAGTGCACGGGTGTGAGTGAAAAGACATTTACACTGCATCAGTCCAACTAGTGAGCGATAAAAACGGCAATAAACTAATCAAAAAAATATTAATTTATCTATTCCTTACAAATGAATGATATTAAATTATTACATCTCTGTTAATAATTGTTCTTAAACAGAACGATTAAAACTGTTTAAACACAGGACGGGAGAGTTAACCATGTATGTGCATTGCTTAGCAGATTAAAATAGAAATATTTGGTCATTTCCAGTCGTTTCTACTTGACACAGCCAAACTTTTCTTGAATATAAAAAGTTTTAGAACTGCAAAATTGCACACATTTTCATCAAACGTTGACTTTCTCAGGTGGAGATACAAGGCTTCTGAATCTCGATTTGAGCATTTCTAGCGTGCTAAATATCGTAATTTATTGGTCTTTAGCTTTTTCAATTTTCAAATTTTAACGTAATTCAAGGACAGTTTTCCCACGCAGCGCAGAACTTGAACAATTTAGAAATGTTGAAAGAATTCACACAACGTCATCTCATCTCCAAACTTGGAAAAACATGTAAAGGCTGCAACTTTAACAGCGATGGGCAAACATCTTTCCCAAGCGATACGGGCAAGATCCCATTAACAAAAAGCCGGGAGGAATTGCATATTAACAACTCTGATGAGCATCCGGTAGATGCAATCTCATCCTCTCGTTCATAATTACCAGAAAAATTAACGAATTTGATACTCGTCCTTGGATATTGGACGGGAAGAGTAATTTAGCCATAGAGCTTGAATGCTTGTAGAGTGTCCACAAAGAGCCCCTGTGTGCAGTGCAGCGCAAAACACACAGGAACAAGACCTGCATCAGCCGCCTGTGTGTTCCTCTTGAGAAAACTTAAACGTGTCACCGTAGTAGGAGCTGCGAGTGTGGCGTGCAGTGCACCTGCCTCCGCGTGTCTGGGTCTGCAGATTCCTGAACCACTGTTGTATCAATGATGGTTTTGATTGCCGTTTATACCTTAGAAGTAATTTAAATTTCGTCATTTTATGAGCTCCGGCCTTGGATGCGTTCCTTTACTCGAATATTAACTTTCCATGCAGATCGCTTGTGCGTCTGGAACCATGTGTACTTTAAAATATAATGTGTTCTATAAAACGTTACTTTTCTTAAGCATTTATAAAATACCGGGACACATGAATTGCTAAATCAGTCAATTAGAAAATCTGTCGAACATACGTTCGAATTTCATTTTAAATTCTTATAATATTTTCAGCAAATTTCGGTCTCACCTACATTCATTCATTTTCTGATTACGGACTAAATTTACGGATGAGAAAGCAAGAGAATAAATCTCTCCTCACACTACGTGATTTAAATCATACTACACACAAATTCTTCACATGACACATGCTCATTAGCATTACACTTCTAGATTAATCGTCGTCATTGTAATGATCTCAGCTTCTTTGCCAATTTTTCCATCCTACATTACCGTTCAATTTCTTCACGAGATGGACGGGTTCGTCAGGTGAAGAGCTTGTACAACCACATCTCAGCTGTGGTGCGTGGTTGAGTTTCTCTCTCGTTCGTGAGCTTGGGTACTGGCTCGTTCATCAGCTTATGATGCGAGGTGCTGCAATCCTTGTCAATCTCTTTGCTGTAATAATTATTTGGTTTAGGCCGACATTCTTGAGCTGATGGTCAAGGCCAAAACGGCTCATACTCAAGGAAAATAAATTTCTGTATTAAATTACTTTATTGGTTTTCAATTCCAGTAAGATGTTGAAAGTAATGATTAATTGTTTCGTTTAGACGCATGGTAGCCCTGATCTGTCGTGTCATAGTAGTTATAGCTTATCTCTGTGAACTTGTACTAGGTGAATTAATACTTATTACGATGGTGGATTGTGGAGAAACGGACATCCTCTCAAACTTTTAAATGCGATATCGTCATTTGGGCCGTCGCTTTTAGTGCCAACTTTAATACTGTTCGCTACTGCAAGCTATTATTTATAAAGTCGTTTGAACTGCAACTTAAAGAATTAGACAAAACTTTACAAATCAACTAACTGCTTCCGGCACCAAATTGAGTTAATTTAAAAATTTTTTTTTTCAATTATTGCGTAGTAGAGTTTCAAACAAATTTACCGTAATTGAAAAGCTGTAAGATTTTCCCTTTGTGTACGAGTAAACTTATGTAGGAACAACCGTGTAAACTTTTCTTTTTTTCCGAGCATTGAAATCGATGTAAAGAACAGCCTGTCTTCCACAGGTTGTTATTCGACTGAAGCAACGCACTAGAGCGTCCAGGGAGGCCGTTGTGGGGTAGTTTTTGTTGATCTTTTGCTTTATGAGTGTTTTATTTTCCCAGCTCTGATTGAAGTACGGGAGGCTTTCACTATCATATGACTATTGCCTCAACTAACATGACAGCTAACTAAATTGCTAACAAAAACTCTTTTACACCATTCACTTCTCTTTTTGAAGTCTATAGGCTGATTAAAATGCCCTTGTGGTCTCTGTATGATAATTATTTGGCTAATAGCTATATGAGCTGGAATTTGAGAGGTGTCGATTAAGAAAAAAATGAACGAAAAATTTCAGGGTGGAATTTTTCTTTCTAATTTGCATTTCTGATTTCATTTCCGTAAAACTTGCTCTCTGAGTTAAATTATCTATTTGAGAAATAATTATATATAAATAACAGTCATGATATATTTTAGGGTTCCTTCATAGTGTTAATCTCTCGTTTGAATAATAATTCCATGAATAAGGTATAATACGCATGAGTCTCGAAATTTTTAAAATCCTTCGCTCAATCATCAGACTACCAAGAATGGAGTTTTTTACTGGATTTCAATTTCATTTTTCTTCTGTTGCGAAGGCGACTTCAAATTTCTTTTACAGAGCTAAAGGCAGGCATCCATCTCATCGGGATACGAGCATCTGGAGTGCAGAATATTTGGCGGGCCAGTATCGAAATGCGAAGAGGAGCTCGGCAGCTTCAGACGCACATATTCTGCGCCCGTCATGGCAGATAAGCCAGATCTGCAGGTGTACATAGCGGTGCACAAAATCTGTATTTGGCACAGGTGAGGTGGTGACGCAGTTGTGCAAGTCACCTCCTTTTAGATACCCTTGCTATTTTAGAACACCCTGAAAGCAATCTCATCTACATCACCCGATACGTAAACCGAGCCTGCTCCTTCGAAATCGTCACTATAACATAGTTCTTATTAACTTACCTACCAGGTACTAAAACATTTTAAAGAGAACTTCATAAAATGTAGATCTGGGTACGATACGGTGCGAGTTTGCAAGTCATACCTTTCTGGAGACCTGTATGTAGGGGCAAGGGTTGCCGAGAACGGCAGTCACCGTGACACCCACCGACTCTTCTTAATTACCTCTTACAAACGCTGTTCGGGTGCCTTTATCGCTGCTTAAGAGCCTGCAGTGCGGGCTTTAGACTTGCAGCCTACGCCTATTAATATCAAGCACCTTAATAGATAAGCTGCTCAACATGATACTTCACGGTGGGGAGGCGATCGCTTATTTGCTTTTTGTTTGTTGAGTCTGTGTGCTTGTCCTATCAGTACACAATTAATAATCCTCCCCGCCAATTTACCAAGATCTGAAATAAGTCATGCACATTTGAGCGGTAAGAGATTATGTAGTGAACGCAGTTTGTTCCAGCTCTGGCCACTTTTACTTCTGATAATTATACTAAAGTTATTGACTTCTCAGGAAGTGCGCTCTATTTTTTCAACGACTCTCTCTATTGTGACTTCTTGGTTCATTATTAAAGAGTCTAATCTGTGCATTAGATCGTGCTTCCCCAATTAAAAGACAGAAATAGTAATAACTTGCAAATAAGTGTGTTCAGTAGCTTGTGTTGAGTCGTGTTAGACTACTGTGAAAATTGTCCACAATGTGATTAAAAAAACACATTTCTCAGCGAGACAAGGTACTCCTGCATTTTATATTCCTAGAAAACTCAGATAAGTTGGTCTGTTAACAATGACATTTCTCAGCCTGACACAATAGTTTAGATTCCAAAGAATTCTTGCAACGCGAATGTGGGCTTCTAATTTGAATTCAAGAGTTGAGAGAGTTTTTCCGCTGGTCAGGAACTTAGGCCGAACAAAAGAGAACGTAAATCTTAAGCAGTAGGGACGCTACAGCTCATCAGGGTAGCCTGCTGGAGACCTTTGGACGATGTCTGTGTATGGGGGCCGTGACGCGATCATACGGCACCTTTCTAAGGGCATGAGGTCCCTGAAAGCTTTCGCGGTCAAAGGTGCAAGTTGAAGTCCGAGGAAGCTTTGGAAGCGTGAAGCCTGCGCTGGCCTCAACAAATGAAGAGCTGGGGCTCGGTAGGTGTTTACACTGACTTCATCCATCAGAAAGAAAGGCTGTCAATGTTACTAAGCAACACACAGCATCGGAGCGAAAGAGTGCCTCCTTCTGAGACAACAAAGCCTTCGACGACCTTGAAGTCCTCCTGCGTCCTTTACATTCATGCCCAAGAACAAATGATGTCTAGCTAATCCTGAATTCTAATTTCCTTCCAGTCATTCTAGTCAAAACCTTCCTGGGTAGACAACAATGGCGATCTTCGACACTGCGTTTGACGAGTGACGTGAGTTTGTTCATGAACGCGAAGATACTGCTAATTTTAAAATGCGATATTCGTCTAACTTGATATCAGCATGAAGTTTAACATCACAGTCAAGGGAGAGGTGTAAATCTCAGTAGCACTCAGCCTCGTCCGAATTTCTTTACTGAATCCTTCCTTGGAATCCGTTGCTTCAAAATGAATCGGTGGGATTAACGATAAATGGAACTATTGTATTTGAAGATATGTGCGTTTTTTATATTCATGATCTACTCACATGTACATAGATACCCTAAAGTTCATTCATACCAAACATTCTGATACTGCCACTTAGTCTCAATTAGACAAGTGGTTAGCGGTTATAAAAGAGCTCGCACTTCATATGGAAGGTTGGAGAGTTCAAAGCCCCTCAGAGCCCGGTGTTTCCTCCTGTTGAGGAAAGGAAGGGAAATATCCCTAATTCCTTTCCCTACCCAGTTGTTTGACACAGACGCCGGCACCACCGGGATACTCTTCATCGTGTTCAGGTATTAGTTACTAGACATTTGAAAAACAATGGTACAAGATGATGCTCATCAGCTTCTAAGGAATAAAACATTAATAAAAATCATTTTGGAGGAGCTTTCTACCCTAACGCAACAAAAAGGTTTGAGGGTCGGCAGTACACATAAATGTCTGCACTCGTGTAGATCACCAACATTCTCTAAAAACTCACACCCCTAAAACCGATGCGAGACGTGGGCTGCGAATTCCATTATTTTTCGGTACTCTTCAGAGTCTTCAAGAAAGTCTTTCATTTCTTTGTTACTGCTGCGATGGCTGTGCCCTCAAGGTATCAGTGCACTGCCCCCCTACTGGCCAACGAATTTGGCCCTACCCTGGCAGGCAGTCTGTCATCCTCCGTATTGGCCGGAACTAAATGCCCTTAGCGCCAACAAAGGTCGCGACGCCCGTCACGTATTATACGGCACACTTGCTGCCCATAAGATGCCCTTGTTATTGCCCTACTATTGAATAGCTTCACTAAACACCTCGATCGGTACAGGCCTTACTTGTAAATTCACGGTTTTAATTTGGCTCGGGAAGGAAGGCTTCAATTTCATGCGGTGCACGAGCTGTCAAGCTTTTTTCTTTTACGAGGAGTTACTGTCCATATCAGGGTCTTCTTCTTAACAAGGCGATATGTACTAACCTTACTGTTGAAAAATGTAGAAAAGCCAATGTGAAAAACTTGTCACATATGAAAGTAATTGAAATTAACACCCTTCCTTAATACTATATCATACATCCTAAACTATCGAGTGTTTGAGATGCGTATATACTGATAACAGATAAGGACACTAACAAAAGATATTTAAAATCAGTGTTTTAGGGATACCACTTAATGAATCATAGCTTCAAATTATTGTAGCTCAGCCAAATCTTCCCTTTGATACCACTCAGTTCTTCGATTATTCTCAGAGATGGACAATCCATTTTCAATTTCTAAAACCCATCTTCAACCAGGAAAATCGTGCACGACCTTTCGATGTCCCCCATGTAATGGGCAGTGGCTCCAGCAGCAAAAAGTGGCGTGTACTCCTTGTCGCACAAAATTCATTGCGGCAGTATTAAAAGAAGTAGATTAGTCCGAATTTTCGATCGTCAAATTTAAAATGCCTCTTCTCATACTTGTGAAAATGTACAGTCCATCAATATTTGATTAGTACAATATTTGATATCCATCAATATTTGATTTCCATCAATATTTGATTTCCATCAATATTTGATTCGTACAGCTCACCAATATTTGATTCCTCATAAAATAGATCACAAAAGCTCTAACTTTTTTAAGGGTAGCAAAATAGTTTTAAAATTACGATGAAAATTATTAAGAAGTGGTGTGCCCTATGATAGCATCATGCTGAATACAAGGCTGGGCAGAAGTTGGGTGGCTGCTATAGAGCAGACATACAGAGTAACGGAGCTCAGTGTGGCCCGCTGATGTTCCACAAGTACCCATCCATGAATGCTGACTGATTTAGTCTTGAATACGCCATTCGTTTCCGCTCAACTCAAGTCTATAAAAATATACTCCGACGGCTTCTTGCTAATCCGGTTTAATGTCGCTGCCTCGTCGTAACATTTTTAGATGTTTATCGAACAAGTTGTTTTCAATGAAGATGTTGTTGTAACAATACAGCTCAGAAAATCAGAAAATATAGCAGCGACAAATTTAAACATTCTGAGGTAGACGATAACATAACTTCTTTTTCTAAGTATACATTCAGAATTATTTCACTGATGGACGATCACGACGAGTGAAGCTAAGTTGAAATTGTTCAACTAATATTCCTGGATAAACTTGAGATTCTGCGACCATGGTAAGATTACCTAAACAAGATTTAAAACATTGTCTGATTTTTTAATTGATGATCGTTATTTGACTTCGTATGTGCGGCAATATTTTCACCAAAAAACTTTTTTGATATGAGGTACAAAGCTTAATGTTTACCTTGTTTTTTTTCGAATTTAAGCTAAAAATCTTCAGATGCGAACCAGAACTTTTCACTCCTTGCGTAGTTATGAGGAGTAATAATTCGGCTACTATTAGAGAAAGCTTAAGCTACGCTTGTTTTATCGACAAGTGTCATATTAACCAATGTGCAAAGTCACCCTAAATTGGTGCACTGTGTAAAATATTTGCAGTAAAATAGCAAGCGTTTAATGAAAGCATTGAACTCCTAGCAAAATAATCTTCCTGTGAAGTTTTCAAGGGGAACGAGTTTAGCAAAAGCATAATTTCGAGAACAGTGAAAAAATTTTACTAGCAGGAGTCGGATGTTGTAACTTGAGTCTTTGAAATAAGGAGCAGCTTGTTACTAACATCACAGATAGTGATTCGCAGCTCAATGATCCTAGTGAGTAGCGCATCTCAGTTCATTGGATACTTTACAGGTCATACGGTCTGAAATTTTAAACCGTCGAGCGTTTGTACAAGCCTGTATCAGGGATCAAAAAATGAACATGAGTAAACTTCTTAGTGTATTTCTCACATAACTTTTGATAAATACTGTCAATGCGTACAACGTAGTTATTTACGATGGATTCATACATTTTATTAACTCGTTAACCGCCATGGGTTAAACTAAAGTTCAATATTCAACTCAAATTTAAAACCAATTATAGTAACTCTTAAAATTACAAACAATAACTGGATCGTGAATCCATTTAGCTTTGATTAAGTATAATATGTGTGAGAATTGAGTTTGTGATTACTGGTCGGTTAGCAGCATTACAAAAATTCCCTCTGTGTACCACCGTTGGTACACATGGCGGTTAACGTGGCAAAGCCTAATCACATCTTCATTCCATAGGTTGGGGCATGCACTAAAATAAAGAACCATAATCCTCCGCTCTGTTTTGAGGAAAAAATCAAGTTTCCGTTCGGAACTAATTTAGTCCACATTATTATTTATATCTAAACGCATTTTTTATCAAAATTTGAGTAGTTTTTGTCATGATCTCCAACCCTTTAGAAATAGAATTTAGAAGCTTCCATTAAAAGGAGTAGAAAGCAAAGAAAATAAGTGAAATTTACGACAACCATTGGCACTCACCAAAATATACTGTACTTTGCATTCCGTTAATCATATAAGTGCAATTCGTTGTTAATTCTCATCAAGTTCGTATTGCAGACGCTGAGGTATGTACGTACAGTTTGTATTTTATTCTTTTATAACTAATTAAAACATTCTTTTATTTCATTCCAACGCTGCTTTAACAAGGTTCAAACTAATTTTCTTAAAACGTAATGTTAAGTAAGTTTAATTTAGAAGTTACATTATGTAAAACATTCATAATCATATTTTATCAGTGACGGTCCACTGTAGCATTTTCCCGCTATGTTAACCGTTCCATAACGAAGAAAATGTCTTACTTGTAAGTGAAAACGTCAGCATGAGCAGAAAATGATTCAAGCTAGAGTAACTTCAATCATACTTCAGAGTCCTGAAGACTTCATTCTTAGAATTCCTTTCCCTATACATAGTCTCAGAGTTTCCTTAGCGAAAAGTTTAAATAAGTTCCCTCAGAAGTCTCTTCGCTTCTACGAAACCCCAAGACCGCTGTAGCGCGATATTATACCCTTTCATTTGCCTCATTACGTGAACACGTCCAATTGTGGCCAGTAAATGCTACACGTACACGAGCTTTGGTATTCTCGATAAGTGACACTCAACTGGCCAGGGACTTTGGGGCTCCCACGATTCCCCTCACTCGTTTTATACGTTTATATTTTCATATACTTAGATATTTGGGGTAGTTTTCAAGCCCAGGAACTTATTAGCGTATACTACTGGCTTTTCTGATATGGTTCAACCACTCGTTTGAATTAGGATGAGAGAATTACCTTAATTACTTTAATTTTGCAACATTAAAGTTCAATAAATTTGTTTCCTAAAAAAATGTAAAGCAAAATCCGTTAGAAACAGTTTGCTTAAAGAGTGCCTCATGTTGGGATAGAGTGAACTAGCTGTTTGTCGTCTGCATGTATCAATGTTCGAGTGCGTATTGCGCGTCGGGCGAGTGTGTCTCAATCGAGGTAGCTTTCCGCATGACTGGAACACCAGCCGTCATCTAGCAGCGACTATAGCTGCTGGTGGAGACAGATACCGTGTGCCGAAAAAGTTGTTTTTTCTACGCCGACCAGAAGCGAAACTTATGCGTACGATAGCCTCAATGAGACTTATTTCAAAGTATAAATGTATTTTAATATGATAATGAAACTCGATACCTGGTAAAATATTTCACTCGTCTCATTTCATTGAAAAATAGGCGTTTCTCGTAAGTAGTATTTTTCCGGTATTTTATAATCTAACCATGTATATATACTAGTACGAGGATGGATAAAATTATATATGTTCATGCGTGTTCGTGCTTGCCTTGGTGGCCCAGAAGCTATTTGTTCTGTTATGGGTTTGTTCATATCTATTCATGTAGTTACATTCATGCCTAAAAACCGCACGTCTCGCCGTCGAAATATCAGTTCAAATCAATGTGACGTTTTAATCGAATTTAAATATTTACCACAAATTTACAAACGTCTATATTTTCAAATTTCGCTTCACTTTGGAAGTGTCCAATTTCTCTTACCAGAGGTAATGCGTACGTTCGACGAGCACTGCAACATGGCAGGTATCTGAGAGCAAATCATTTGTGTCCGAGTCTAAATAATAGGGTGAATATTTTAGTAGCATTACAAAGGAGACCTGAATGCCGTGCAATACGAATATATACTTCTTTAGAATAGTGAATATTTCCTTAGAATATTAATTCCTCAAAATATTATTTCCTTAGAATATTATTTCCTTAGAACATTATT
>JACJUY010000683.1:73991-90832 GCA_014220935.1 Platorchestia sp. MABIK
TTAAATTAGCCTCCTGCAAAAAGCTTGGTACTGAGAAATTTCGATGTGTAATGACTCCTGTTGGAATAATAGAAGTGCTGCTTTAATTGCAGTCGTTAAATTATTTAGGAGTGGCGGATCAAAATTTCTGGAAGTGAGACTATTTCATGTTATTTTGTTAGTACGGGATTTATGTGATTACGTTCAAGATAAGTTACTTGTAACCGAAAGTAAAAGTTGTTTATTTACATTTTCGTCAAACTTAAAAAGAACAATAGAATTGAGTGTTTCACTATTTATTTTCCTGAGAAACTTCGATATGTTGTACTGAAAATTACTGCCATTTTTGAGCTGTCTACATCATGAAAGTAGTTTTCCTTGAACAGGCCCTGATAAGGAACATGCCTTTACAAAGATTAGCGAAATTATGCCGATTTTTCACGAAAAAATTTGTTTCTGTAAAATGAAATCGGCTCTCGAGATGCTGTAGTATTTAAATCCCTTGTCTCTTATAATATTCGCGAACGCACATTTCATTTGGAAGCATTCATGAGAAGGCAATAATTCAACAGCCCAACCTCGAGACTACAAGGGATATTTGAACTTTCTCCACAAACTTCACCTCTGCCATTAAATTCCAAGAAAAACACAAACTCCAGTTTCTGGGGTTAAAAGCTTAGTTTACTTGGCATGCGCGAGAAATACACAGTGAGTTTACGCACACTCTCCATTGCATAGCACATCAATTCGTGTGAGGGCACAAACAAGGCAAGACAGAGACAACAAATGTTCTTGAACGTCCTGACTTGAAGTAAATGCCCACAATGTGGGGCGCTCTTGCTCCCCAGGCAAGTGAAGGATCAACACGGCCTGTTGGCTTTAGCTTGGGGCTTGATAGGCTCTGTATCCTTCTATTGTTCAACGCTCACTGAAGCTTTCATGTGCTAGCTGAAAAAAATTAGCCCGTGTTTTTCGATTTGTATTGCTTTTTGAAGCCACAAAAAATTGATTTAGTTCTGAAATCGCAGTGAAATTCGTGCTTTTTATCGCAAATTCAAGGGAAAACAAGTTACTTGCTCAGAAGAAGATAAAAATGAAAATCAATAGTTCTAACGTTCTAGATTTATCTCAGCGGGAAAAAGATTTGCTTAAACTTCAAATAGTTACTAACCATCGAGTTCGCGGCCTTTAGAACTGGCGCAATGCCTCAGCTGTGTAGACTCGTAGAGAGCACTGAAAGTCTGTCAATAAGGCCGCATCCAAACCCTGCAGGAGCACGTTCGCAAACACATCGATGTCTCACCCAGTGAATTCGACTCAACAACGTCCAGTCAAAGTCAGTTACTCAATCCAAATCATTGTGGCGCTCAATCTCTAACAAATGTATTTCTACAATCCATCAGGTTCGCAGCTACGGAAATTTCAATCATAACTTAGATTTTAACCCCATTCCTCACTTAGATTACTAAAGATTCAAGATTTTCAGCAAAAAACTCTAATTAGTTGGAATATTTAATTTCACTACATTTATATAACAGGTAGACCGAAAATTGCTCAAATCGGCAATATTCACGTGTCGACTAAACTCCTCATTTTAGCAAGAAGAGTCTAACCGCAAAACAAAATCATCCTCATTTGAGCCATTATGAAAGGGATTTGTAAGACGTCGAACCAAATACTTGAATTCGTTCATTTAGTTTCTAGTCAATCTGCGATGTTGGCGGACTACGTAATCCAGGTGTGCTTGCGCCAAGTCCAGCGGGGCATCCATCTCTTCTCCAGAGGCTTAAAATCACTGACCTACTTGTTAATCAATCTCGTATCCACTTATCATTGTTACCTCATCCTTGTAAGACATTAAGTAAGCCGCCTAGCATAACATTTCCTCTATGACAAATGTATCGAGCGTCGAGTAGTACGAGGCGCCTTGCAGTGTTTCACCTGTCTTCCATTGGTCATGAATTGTTTCATAAATTATCGACCACAATAATGCTTAATTTATTAGTCCGCTATACTTTCACTAGCACGATCTTCAATTTGTATCACAGTGCGGACCGCATAAGCATATCTGGTGCGCATGACGATGGTGTTTTGTTTAGTACGCTCGACAGACGCCATGTGGGCAGTGTTGCCAGTATGAGAGTCTTCACGGCACTCTCTGTTCCTGTGACACATTTCTCAAGAGGGCGTCAATGCAATCCTTTTCTCATGCTCTCAGCAACCTTCATAAATAACAGCAAGCTTTTACTAAGCATGCCCCTACATTGCCACTTTTAGCCACCTACTTCTTCTGGACTGAGACATCGCCCTTCGGTGACACATGCAACGAACTGTAATCTATGATTTATCCCTCAAACATTATTCTCCATTAACCACTACTAGAAGTTAGTGTGAATTAATATCGGTGGACACATCATGCTTGCTTGAGAAATTTAGCTTACTTAGTCCATTTTTACATGAATTCAGAGGAAATATGCGTAGGGGAAATTTCGTTACATGAAGTATAGGCTATTTTTCAATTGTTTTCAAATGAAAATTGACATTCTTAAAAACTCAAGAGGATAGGAAATGATTGATAGAAACTACCAGGAGCCTGCTACTATTTTGTCGACACGTGCAGGGAGTTGGGTCTCGTATTTCAGCGCTTGTGTTTGCACTCGTATCAAAGCAGCAGAAGAGTTCCTTCGAAATGAGCGCTTGTTCACAAGCTCAGAACTTAGCAGGGGGTCGTAGGCCGCATCCATTACCTGGAGGATCAAACTCTGCCCTTGGTCCACACTCACAGCAATCAACATCGGTCTGGGGTGCTCTCCGCGCTCTGAATATTACTAATTTATTGTACTTTTATGCTCAATCTGAGATGTAGAAGCCGACGTGGGCTATGAGTATCAAATATTCGGTAACATGCGGTTCAAACCAAACAGGGAAGGTTTGAATGAGTGATTGTGTCTTTCTTCACCAAGCTAATGGGGAAATGAAGTAATCACGTTTTCCCGCTTATTGCAGTATGTGCTTCGTTGTTCTTGAAAAAATTTCGAGAATCCTTTCTCACTGTAGCCTTTTTTTATTTAAAAATAAAATACTGTTATTAGTATTTGCAACAGTTATTTCTACATTATTCAGTCATCATTATTATAATTCCTAAAAATTTTTGACGCATAATTCGTTCCTTTGGTTTTTATCAAAGATAGTTTTATGATCATGGTAAATAAAGGAACGTAAAATATTTCATACACTAGTACAATGTTCTTAGTGATTCCTCACGCGGTTGGTAAAATTAGGTTGTTAGTCTGAGTTTAAAAACGGACTTTACTGCGCGAACATATCTCCATCTTTTCTGAGAAGTGTGAAAAATATAATAGCACGATGATACTTTACCTCCTACACTAAAATCTATTCAAAACATAGGTATCGAAATAATGTATATGTTGTTCATTTATATCGGTACGCAAATGAGCAATTTACCTAATGATACACATTTGTTCCAATACGTAGTCAACGTTTTAAGATATTCTCAGGTTGATATTCATCATGATCATCAGTAAAATTAATCGCCATCTCCCACAAGCCGGTTAAATGCATTATTCGATCGATATGCTACTTAACATACATCAAAAAAACTATAATATTCTTGATTGCAAGTAGATGAGAGCAGTTACACTTACCATTATTTTGTAAAATGTGTTGTTAGTAATGTTAGCACGTTAATTTATATTTTATTTTTCGATAAAATTGTATTGAACATTTGTAAATCGTTATTCCATTCCCTTTACAACTTTTGCTGTTATTGTCGCTTTTGTTCTCATCTTCCGTTTATCAAATCCACTATGGCTGAATTATGCGGGACTAAGATCACTGCCCTCATTTAGCCACACCGAGCGGTTGACAATCTAAAATCAGTACGCAGTTTCATGAGTGGATAAAAAGGATGATAAACAGCTTATTTCCAAAAAGTTTATACAAGAGTTGATCCAACACGTTGTTTTTTGAAAAATTATCTAATATAAAGGACCTTATATCTGATTAGTGGAAAAACCACAATAAGTATTTTTACATTAATTACAGAGGTTAAATCAACTGCAAGCAAAACTGTAAAATTATCCGATCTTATTTTTCTGCAAGTTAGAAAAAATGAAAAAAGGTAAGCACTCTACCGACTAACAAAAAAAAGAAACATTGAGACGTTGATACGGAAAAACTTTGAATGAAGGAAAAAAGAAAAAAACTTTCATTCTCAGAAAAAGTTGATAAATTACATGCAATATAACCATTTTGGGATTTAATTATTTCTTAACATGAAGGTCCTAAATTGATAGACAAACCGAAAAAAAAGTAGACAACAGCTATGCCAGGAGTTGCATTTATGATTAAGAGAAACAAAATGAAAATCTATTCTCTATGATATTTTACTCCACACAAAAGGGCTGAAAGTTTGTAAGTACTGTAAATACTACTAAAAAATACGTCGGAGAAAAGCCTTCTCTTACATTTACCCAATTAAGAGCTAAGGCTTTCGCAGGCAGTCGGTGATATTCTTGAAGTTCAAAGTATAGGGAGTAGAAGTAATTGATTTTGCATCTACAATAAATTTAAGAAAACGATATTTCGTAAATTTGAAACCAGTTTTCGTGTATACATATCCACAATACATACATGTATTCATATCAAGAATATTTCAATAAGTGCGCACCTAGCAACCAGCTCAGAGAAATTGCTTCACCACAAAACAAAAATATAATACGGACGGAGGAGAAACTTAGAGCAACTCCTTAGGGTCAGAAACGAGAAAGAACTGTCTCACAAGGCTAACAAAAACATTTCACCATCTAAAGAACAGTAAACAAAAGCAAAATATTTCAGGAAAGCATGTAAGAAAACGTTGGAATTTTAAAAACTTCTTAACATTAGATCACATCTAATTTGAGGAAGTAAAAAAAAATTGTTCTAATGCCTTTGGCAGTGGTTGAAAACAAAATGTGACCAATGTAATAGAAATGTTTGTTATTTGTTAGGAGAAAAAGAAATACCTGAAACACTTAAATGAACTGACTATAATATCTCGCTAAATGACCACCCTAAATGATTTCAAGTAATAAGAAAGGGTTGGCCAGACATGATTTACAGAAAACATAGCACAACACGCACGTCTAAAACAACCAAACAAACTAACTCCCCGAAATAAATTTCAATTCATGTCCAAAATATGATGGGTGAAAAACACAAAAATGTAAGGGGATTGTTTTAAGAATCCTATGCTGAAATTACGCTTATTTTTCATTGAATTCAGTATTTTTTTCAGATGCAGAAACGTACGAAGCTGACTTGGGTAGCGACTCATTCTGGAATATGCGATAATTACTGAAAGCAGAATTTAGCCGTCAACAACCAACTGAGGAAACCAACAAGATTATCAGAGTTTAATAGGTATACATGTACAGAAAGAGCGACGTTGCCACAGACATTGTATCGGGAAACATGATTATTGCATGTTGCAGGGCTTGCCCCATACTGATGGCCCGTTCGCGCGCTAAATTCTCCATACCTTGAGAGCATGGTCTGCTCCTCTCATGAAAAATTAAACATCTCTTCGTGTAATACGAGAATCACTTTTAGTAGCAGCTGCTCTCTGTCACTACACTTTTCTCTCAGGAGGAAGGAAAGTGCGTGTACCTCTCTGGAATCAGCTAATGCTTTCTAATGCGGTTGTCTCCGACAAGAACTCTTTGGATGGAACACATTATTTACAAGTACTCAAACACTACTGCGCGCTTTAAAAACGCCTGAACTTCATCATCATTCACTTCTTCCAATTATCTGTTCGTTAAGAAGATATGTTAACGAGAAAGGTACAACGTCATCTGTAAAAAACTCATTACTTTCGATCTAATTTAAATTCCTCTTTATGTTCAATTTATGTTCAACAATTCCAATTGATGCGCTGCGCAGTCGACTACTAAAGAAAAAACGAATTACTAACCCAAGCAAAATTGTAAGCTATCATTGTAGCAATGCATCGCTGAGATAAAATATCAATTTTCAAAGAGAAAAAACACTAGTGTTAATTAGACATTTATAACCCAATTTTTTTCTGATGACCTAGGTTTTTTATACCAAATAATTTCTGAGTTTTTCCCTCAATACATGAAGTTATTTATTTATTCCATGCATGGCATTCATTAATATTCACATTCTACATACCTTCTTCCCACAAAAATATCAGTTTATGGATCGTGTTTGCCTGAACATGTAATCTTAGGCAAGCTTTCCGCGAAGACATGCATCAACATTTCAGCATAGGCCGGGACAACATCAGGCGGCTCTCGAACAAATAACGCACAAGTTAAAGAGACAAAAAGTTTTCACGGTCGTCAGTCCGAAAACAAACACAATGCTCCTTTTTCGTCTCATGCGCGTGAAAAAATACCTGGTAAACTCGATGAAATCCGGTTTCGTTAAAAAATCGTTTCTCATTTGATGTCAGTACATCCAAACCAACAACTAAATTTAAAAATAATACGGATAACATTAAGACCTATTCGGTCTCATTCATTACATTTAATTTTTCAAGGATAACACTTTCTCCGTCCCGTTTTTGATGTGTATTACAGAATAGTGATATCTCGCGTTGCCACAGGTTACGTAACAATTTCATATTTTCCCAGTAGAGTCCATCAGGTTTATTTAAACACCTGGTCATTCTGTTATCCCTAAGTATGTTCATTATTTCAATCACGGCACTTGCCATTTCCACGCGAAAAAGGAGTGAGCCCAGTGTGCTAAACATTTTGGTGCGTAAAGAAAAAACTGAATATTCGCGTTAAAATAGACGCATTAAATTTGAGACACGGGCTGATTTAAAAAAAAAAAATCATCAAATAACGCTTCAATTGGATCCACTGATAACTAATTTGATAGAGTGCGTCCCTAAAAATACCGCTGAATTTATACAACAAACAACAAAACAATTGCTAGATGCAGGCTTGGCATTGATGTAAAAAATACAATCTAAAGCTGGAGCTTTAGCTCACGAGGAGAACTAGTTATTTAAGCATAAAACTATTTTACTTCGGGCAGACAAATGAAAGTTGTGAAACCTACAGAGTTGTTAAACTAGTAATGGCCAATTTAAAACGAAAAGAGCGCATCGCGTATTTTTTTTTTTTTAACATCGCAGTAAAAGTACAGAATTCGAAGGCTGTTAGAGAATTATCTACTGCTGATGCGCGTCCGGTAAAAAACGGTTGATTTGTCAATCACTGTTTTAAGTTATCATATTTTCAAGCAATCATTTCCTGACTATACAATGAGAAGCAAAATACAATACAATGTGTTGTTGCAAACTTAAATTCTTACATTTCAAGGCAACGTGGGTTGTTCAAATTTTTATCAAACATGCATATTGGTGTGCCATAGTGAATGAAACGTTCAAAACTCTTAAATTTTTAATAAAAAAACACTTATGTTTATGAATGTTGCATTTGAGAGAGCGAAAGCTTACAACGTGCTTTACATTTTTACACAAAACATTATTGGAAAACATGAGTATTTGTTTTTTATGTTTAAATGATACAGAGATTAATCTAGAATGTTCCAGTTTGTTTTCAAACAGACACTGGGACCTTCTCTGGTGCTCGTTGGCGACTGCTTGGCATCATGGCAACCCCGTAGGAGGTGAGTCGAAGGGGATTGTACGACAGCGCATCTTGGGGACATCGCGTCCCTTGAGGACATAAAAGCTACCTGAGCTACACTCTGGGGGCTTGGTAATAGTGTCTGTCCTCCTCAGTTTACCTAGGGAAACTAAGTGTTCTCAGTGATATTTTACCTCGCCCTAGTTGCCTACGAAAGAATCAGCTACGCTAAATTGCAGAAGTCTGTTGTGGGTTTATATCAGTCGTTTGGTAGGCCTTTTCTCTCATTCTTTACTTCTTTGCCTCTCTCGTGGGTAGGCCAGCCAACCGTGCACCCAACGACCTGCTCAAGTGCCTTCGTCTTTTATTCTTTATTATTATTTCCTATTTTCGACTCATCGAAATACTTACGCTTTTTCTCCCCACGGTAACGAATTGTGCCAAACGAAACACGCAAATTCTTTGCCCGTCTTGTTCAACTCAAATTTAAACTGAGTTTCTCTGTGATTATCGTTAACCTCTCGAAAACGGAGATAAATCCTCGAATATAATAATGATGATAGTTCTAATCATATTAATCTCATACGTGAAAACTTTGGCGCATAAGATATTCTAAACAAAAATCGAGGAAAGTAATAATAATAAAATAATGATAAATATAAGTAAATCTGAACATTAAACTTTAGCTAGCCTTTCATGAATTGCGTATACACGCCAGCAGTGAGCGGGCGAAAGTCTTAACGGTTCCGGAGAGTTCGAAATTTGCCAGTGAGCGTTTAACCCTTTGACGCATTTATGTACTCAAATTACTGTTATTCCAACTACTGTCATTGTCCTGGCCCTAGCATCAGGTTATCACCGACATGTGCACCTGGAACTGCAACTCGACAATGATCGTAACGGAACACTTAAGGGCACAAATTTAACAAGAAATTCAATATATTGAGGCTATTTCTGAAAAATAACCGCATAGTCCTGTGGGGAGTTAAAGGGTTAAGAAAGCCATCGTCGTCTTGGGATACTGCCAAGTGTTCAGACAATATCAAAATCGAACTGATCAGACGAAAAACTCCAACCATTCTTTAGCTGAAAAAGGGAGAAGCGAATGCTCCAAAGTGTACTATCCTTATGGTGAAGTTTGGTGCTGCTCCTGTCATGGTGTGGGGTTATGTCAGCTTGTCTGGTGTTGGCCAATTCTGCATAATTGAAAGCGAGAATTTAAGAGCACTGAAATTGAACGTGGCTGGACCTTTCTGTATGACAATGGCCCAAAATCCCTGCACTGTAAATGCTTCAGAAATATTGTTTCAGGAGTAGAGAATAACTTTTAACTGTTCAAGCGTGACTTAGCCAATCCCTTGACACAGGATCACATTGAAAAATTTGAGGTGAGAACTGCAACTGAAGATTCAGAATACAAGTCCCAAGAACATTATTGAATTGACGAAATCTGTGTGAAGGAGTGGAACAACAAACCGTCAGAAAACTGCAAATTACTGTCACTTGAATATTCCATGTGCCTTCAAGCAGTATTTACAATAATGGCTTGGTTACTTATTGGTAAAATTAACGCAGAGCGAGCACCGTACACTTCTGACCACGAGGCCACCAAGGCACCGTATTCGGAGCAGAAGTTTATTCTTCTTGTCCTGAATTAGAGCTCACGGAGGCAGTAAACTGAGATGCCTACTAATATGTTGGACTCCTGCTCTCCAGAGGCAAAGAAATACCGATTACGGCTCCACGATTCTGGCTTCACGACCTGGACTTTATGGCTGAAGCCCCCTCGGCAAAGTCAGCAAAACTCCTTGGCTCTATGACTCACTCTTTGGCTTAGGCTCTATTACTTCAACTCTATGTGACTTGAACTTATCAATGTCACCATACAGACTCAAAAGTATCATTTCACAATTACGGCTTCATTTTGTAAGTTGCTTCACTCTAACTCCAAGACGCCAGCTCTATATTATATTTCCAATAGGTCGATTCTTAGGGAATCTCACGCGTAGGATAAAAGGAAGAACCAACGCAAAAATATGCATTTTTATCAATTTTTTTATGACAAACGTTCCGGAATGTTTTAATTCCATCTTCAGTGCTGAAAAACATACAAAAAAGGTCAAAAAGATAAAAAAACTCTATATTGTCCAGAAGCGTCCAGCCAAGGAGGGCGTAGAAGGAAGTCCAAGAGCTACAGCAGCTGCAGAAGCGGCAGCTCGGGGAGGACACGAAAATATCGCGCGTCAGACTCACGACTTTCCCTTTAATTGCAGTTCACTTTTAGTTGAAGTCGGTGAGCCAGCACGACGTGGGCATCGCCATCAACCAGGCCTACAAATTACTTAGAACATCTTCATCCGATTTTGAGCCTCCTCACTTCGCTTAAAATTGCCAACCGAATTTTCACTCTAATTTGAATTTAGTTCATTGTAACTGTGTACGTAATTCGTGTTGGCAGATTTCAATTGGATCAATCTAAGTGTTTTACTCACTTTTCTGGGGTGAATGTATGAACGAGTATTTTCCTGAATCAACTGTTTGATGTATTTAAAATATTAAAGGGGCAATGCTGCTACATTGAATGTTATTCAGAGTCATTCTATTTCCTTTCAATAATACCAAAGTGTTCATTTATTAAATTGTTTGTAGTCTAAAAATGATAATAATCTTTTTTGCTGTTTACTCTGACTACTTTGGATTTTCTCATCATTTATGAATTCCACAGTATTAGAGTCCATGTTTATGGATTTCCCTATCGCCACTCCAATACACTCATCAGTAATTAGTTTAAAGGATTCCGAAGCTAAATCACAGGTCAAAACAAAGTCAGAAACACAATGCGCTGCATTATACCTAACAGTAATCAGTAATTATGAAAAAATATTATTTTACTAGTTTTATTTCAAATGATGAATTTAGCATCGTCGATTTTTTATTTCTTTATTAAAAGAATACTCCGAAAATGAAGAAATAATAAAAGAAAAACTGTGTATTTTTTGGAAATTTGACACATGAAAAGTATTAAAACATGTTGGTTTTTAAAAATTTCTTAATTTAAAGGTCCTCAATTGATTAACAAACCAATAGCCGTGTCAGGGTTTTTCTATTCTATTGAGAAACAATAAAACTATTTTCTCTTGGATATTTCATCCCAGGCAAGATGACTGAAAGCTTATAAATACTTTAAATACCACTTGAGAATGCTCCTGAGGTTTTTTACTATAAGTTAAAGCGAGAGAAGAAAAAACATGAAGCATTCTACTGAAAACGTGCTGTAATACCGTCTTCAATAATTTTCAAGTAGTGAGGAATGGTTGGGCAAAAATATCTTATGAAAAAGAAACAGAGCACAATACACACATCTGAAACAAATAAATAAACATGCACGCATGCAGAAATGAATTGCAGAGCTTGTTTATTTTCCAATGGGTCAGATAATTAGTTTATGATAGAACAAATAAATTCGAAAAAACATTCAATGGAACAAATAAATTCTATAATACAACGCCTCGATTTGCTCAAAACTTAAGTGCTTTTGCCTAAGGAGAAGTAGCAACTGAGATTCTGTACCGCGCAGAATTTGCAACCATCAGCCCATGAGAGAAGCGGTATTCAGGTCAGGAAGAAAGTGAATTTTACGCTCATTTTTGTTGTACAAATATTGGCGAATATTTGGACCTTCTTCAAAAATAGCGTAATGCGTGCTTAGCTCGCAGTACGGGGAAGTTCAAGAGGCACAGTTTTATAGATACTCGTTAGCATGCCATCAATATGGCACGCTAATGCCTATGCAGCTCGCTCATTCCGCGCTGCTAAAGCCACTAGCTGAAAGCGACCCATCTCTAATGCATAGGATCTTAAAGTTACGACCGTATTATGCTGATCAAATAACCGTTGTTGCAACACGCACTATTTGCTGAATAAGCCCCGTAAAAGGTTATCGAGCCGCGCACAAGGAAATCGTGAAGAGTCATCTAGCGCATCCCAGCCTCCATCGCCGCAATCAAGGTCAAGATCTAGCTCGGAGATTATCGTGAGGACGTCAGAAGCTCTGTATCAAACGAGGCTGTTGCGCGTGCTTTCTGAAATTTTGTCAGTATTTCAGGGGGGCAGTCAGGAGACCCTTTCATTGAAGAGAAAGGCTGTGGCATTAAAAGATGACTGATTTGCATAGGCGTGCACCAGCCAGCGTCGGACGAGGAGAGAAGCAATTGCGCCCGATGGCTTCGCCGAATAGCCGACTTAATTATTACGCACGGGACGGGTTAACAGGCCGGCCAGTTAAGGGCCTCTAATGGTACCTTATCAACAAACAAACCATTACCAGCGCACAAAATTTGTTGCCACGAGCGGTATCAGTCTCCTTGGTCAGTGATTCCACTCTAATGTGCCCTTGTTACTCGTTCCAGCCGGCCGAGCGGGGAAGTTTCGTAGTCACTTATGAAAAAATTCTAAAACATTGAGAAACACAGTTACGATCATCGTCCAAAAATATCTAGTCTAGCGTTTACAGTCGGTTGTCCAAATTTTGAGCTCGATCGCAATACTAACTGATCATGACTTCTAGCTTGATGATGCACGAAGACAATCGAATAAAAGCATAAGTTTTTGACAAATAAGAGTGTGCTTATGAAAATGTATAGCAAAACCAGAATCCAAGAAAATTAAAAAATCAATTTCATTTTGTCAGTGATTTAGCATCTCTTAACCATCTTCACCTGTTTAACCGAGATAAATTTAATACACAATTGAAATCAAATACAATATTCTCCTGTGAGGCGCACCGTTTCATTATGTTGGACGCCCCATTGAAAAATTTCTCGGCTCGTGGTAAATGCATTTATACTAAAAATTTTACGTGCAAGTAGATTTAAACTTGTGATCCTTAGCCATTGGTAAGATAATTTATCTGTAAAATAGATATAACTACCAAGCATTTCCTCATAAAAGCATCCCAAACAAAAAGCCTCACACTACAATCGATCCTCGAGTTTATGCATCATATCATGCGAACATCAACTTATGAGGATAAAAATTAGCCCCGAAATTCAACTAATATGATGCTTGACTCAACTTCAATGGGAATAACTGGTTTAATTTCAATATTTACTTGTAGAAGTTGAGATTACAATAAGATGTCGCATAGTCTGAGGATCAACCATATCGTGCTACGTACGAGGAGAAGTCACGTGATGTCCGAACTTTATGCGTGACCAAAAAACGAAGGGATCGGAGCTACATAACAAGCTTTGTGTAGGATGGGGCCGCACTCGAGCCCCAATGTCATTGAGCAAAATATTCACGCGACACTGAGTACTACAATGCTTCTCTTTGTGACGAGGCGCACCTGGTCAATGAAGCGAACTGATGGGTTGAAGTCAGCCTTAGAACTGCATTTGGTAGTCTTGACAAGATCGGTTCATGAATGGCCGGCCTCAGAGTATCTCCACTTGGCAGCCAATTGTATCACAACACGACATGCTTAGTTTTTTCAATTATGGGTAGATGTAAGAGGCTTTTCATTTCAGGTGTAATACTTGCAGACCTCACATGAAAATGGTCACCTCTTCATCCCAATTTGCATTGATTGTTAAACCCTCGTCGATATAATGATTCTTTGGGCTATTTTACCCCCTATGACTGTAAGATTTTGCAAGGGACAGGCTGACCATAACTTTAGCTAATGAAATTCTGCTCAATAATTCAACAGTAGGAGAAATTATCATGGGCTACGGCATTTCCAGGCAACGCTGAGATAAGATCATTATAAATACACTGAGGAATGTATGAACGACATGACCCAGAGGTTGCAGGCATCCTCTCTCAATCCTGATCATTATTATTGCACCATGGTTCTCATGACACGATCACAGGTGATAGATGAGTCTCTACCTCTCGATAGACTCTCTTGCTAATTTGATCTATGTGAAAACAATCCGTCGCAGCTGCACGCCGCTGGAATCAATCTGACGTCGTGATGCAGGGGCAAATTTATCAGCAAATTGCATCGTTGCGGCAGCCCTCCCTCGATTGATCGGCTCCCCTCATGGGACCCACACGCCCTCGTTCAGGTGACGCTCGTCGTGCGTGTGGGCCGAGAAAACGTTTTTATGTACCTGAAACGAGGTTTGTTTGTGTATCAGGAGAGGTTAATGGCCGCTTTAAAGCTGCGTATTTCACTCAAGGGCTTCATTTTTCTAATTTAGAAATTTTATCGGCCAATGGGCTTGTTTCTTTTCGAATTTACTAGAGTTTTTTCGTACGCTATCGATTGGTGAAATTCTACACTGCATGTGTTGCCAAACAAGCCGAGGTAGACGCAACTTAAATTGATGAGATTGCTTTCAAGTATATCTAAAAATATGTCGTGCAGCAGTTGGCCACAACATAGCATTAAAATATATGAAATGTAGAACATTTTTTAGTGAAAAATGATGTGGTTTCTTTCTCAGCTACTGAGAGAATAAAGGTGTTAAAATAAAGTAATTACTTTTTCAGCGAATGAATTCATTTAGCCGCGGCATTCTTCAAGTGATTTGCAAGGAGTGCAGCATCTGCATCCCCATAAAATCGTCTAATTTGTCTCTTTTTACAGACATCTAGTAAAGGCAGACTCGCATCTACAATTTCGAAAGGAATTTGAGCATGTTCGCTATTTATTTTCTTCGGCTAAAAGAAAGGGTGCCTAAATATAGACCACTATGTTTGTATGTAGTGTTTCATAAAACGTTGTTTGTAATTAGTTCTGATTACGGTTTCTCAGATATTTTCATAAAATGCTATTTTGATTTTGTTCGTAAAACATTTGTTAAATACGCTTGAAAGTTTGAATTAACATGTGTATACATATAGATGAGTCTTGGGCAATATTATCCTTTATTAAAACGTTGTATTTAAGTATATTCTATAGAGGGATAGATGCTGCACTTTTTGCGTAAAAATGGTCGAGATTATTGCGTTTTAGAGTTTTGTGCTTTGCCTGGGCATGAAATGTGAGTATAACAAGCACATGAACATCACTGGTAACATCAACTCATTGAACACATACAGTGGAGAGCATAATTCCATCAAGTTTTGGCTCATTCAGCCCATCTCGTCATAAACATGTCTGACGGATCTTGAATTCGGATGTGGTGTCAGAATCCGCAATAAAAAGTTACGTTATATACCGCACTGAGCCTGATTTCTCTAAATAACTACAGCTTATATAATTGGTACATCTCTTAGAGTCATCAAAATGGAGCATTCATATTGTCGTTTCTATGCTTGTTTCCTAGATTTTTTTGTTAATTACGGTGTTGTACTTTTTACGCATTCACCTTGCAGGTAATGGGAAACCAATGGGATTAAACAATATCGCCTCATCGAAGCAGAAATTCATTACACAATGGGATAAGCTAGAATGTGTTTGATACAGATGCAAAACAGTTCAGCTCATCAATTTCTACAATTTCAAATCTTCTAACACGTTGGATGACACGAGCAAGGCTGGGAGCTTCGAATAACGTATAATAACAATCCCGATAACAATCAATTGAAATGCCCGTATAAAAAGCCAACTTCGAGTAGATGGACGGCTCACCTCAGTGGATATGAAACATAAAATTGATGTCCGTAAGGCCAAAATAAGTCAGTTCACGCAATTAAAAAGAGTCTACGTGAGGCAGGAAAACTCACGACGGAACCAATGAATTCTCAACAAAACCGACATATGCGTGTACAGCAAAAAAAATCAGTTTCGTGTACCGGACGACTTCGGAATGGAGATTGGCTTGGCTGGAGAAATGAGTCGAATTTTAACCTTCTAAGTACGGATTGAGTGAAGTTCGTCGATGTCTAGCTGTTTCTTGGTTGTAACCTAAATACCAAAAAAAAAACACTGTGAAGCAAGGCCACGGTAGCGTTTTCGTTAAAAGCGGCGTCAGCGTCGTGGCTGGGAGGCCTGGGTTCTCTAGTACCTATTCGAACCACAGCAGACAAGCACCTCTTTGAAGGCATACGTGAGGCTGCAATGCATGCCTATGCATGAGAAATGTTAAGCAAGAAATTTAATTTTGTTATCATAGAGACCCTAAACAGATTTCACTACAGGTGTACCAGTGGTTACGACTTAAGTCGCTCTATCGCCGATTTGAACTGGCAATACAGTTCTGTGGATTAAATTATATTATATTAAATTTTGAGTTATTTAAATTTCTCAAATCATAGCAAAGGCGTTTCCAAGAGAATGTAGAAGGAAGGCATCTTTTAACATAGAATTTAGACAACGGCGAATCTATGCACACGGTGTATCTCAGTACCCTGCACGTAGAAACAGCACGACTGAAAAAAGTGCGAGTGCCAGCATGAAAAAAACAAGATAAAATTTTAAGAAGCAAGTAGCTGGCAATGAAAAAATGAACGACACAGAACTGAGAAAAGATGTACGTAACAAAACAAAAACCCTGTTCTATGTCTACGCAAGGAAGTCTTACTTCACCTTCTGCTCAGGGCTTCACATCTTCATTAAGTATTCAAGTCTTTCAACTTGAATCTTACTAAGCTGATGCAAGCAAAGAGTGAGAAACATTTAGGAATTAGATTGGCCTGAAACCGCGAAAATATTCGAACTACTGGAAGAGGTCAGATAGTAAATTCTACAACTGTAACCAAGTTGTTCAATTCTTTGGTGGGATGAATTGCCGAACGGTAATTAATGCAGAAGATTTTGCGACAAGACGTCGGTATAAAAAATTTGTATACCTATGCTGTCGATCCTATTTTTTTATAGTAACTGGTGTTGAGTTTTTGTTGCAACTTCTTTACTGAGTGATACACTAAAATATTGCTCCAGAATTAAATTTCTCTAAATATTTGTGTTTTCGCGAGGATCTTTTTCAAACGATTTTTTTCATCCTGCTTAAACATACTTAATTCGTGAATGTTTAAAAAGTTGCACAGTAATGCTTGTTTAGTTAGACTAAGATTCAAGCTGAGGCATTTTTCAAGTTTTTCAAGGCCAGATTCAAGCATTGAAGATTGCAAAACTTGTACTGTAAGAAGAGTCGTATCGTGAGGAAACAATGTAACTTATGGTCCTTTGTAAATAAAATAACTTTGTAGTACATTACAAATACGTAAATATCCCGAAACTTTTTATGTACCATTGAAGATTGCTAACTTGAACTGTGAGAAGAGTCATATCGTGAGGAAACAATGTAACTTATAGTCATTTATAAATAAGTACTTTGT
>JACJUY010000683.1:91376-117135 GCA_014220935.1 Platorchestia sp. MABIK
TATTGAACTTATTTATTTATTTTTATGTTTCAGGTGAACACATTTTTATCGCACGCGGCATTTCTGTTCAGTCAAGCTTAATTGACAAGGTTCTTCGCCTGGCTAATTTTGCTGGTAACATAGCACTTCAGCTGACCAAGACGCCGCTGTATCAACTCCGATATTAAGTACAAATAATCTTATCGCTTTGGAATTTAATTTAGAGAAGAGTGTAAAATTTACAATTTAGTGTTTTCCAAAATCAGATGTCATTAAGAAATGAAATTTTTCCATGGACGTGTAAAGAAAAGAGCCTGGGGCACGGTGCCCGCCCACTCGAATGAGCGGTTACCCACAGAAATACATGACGGATGCGAAGCTCCTTTGTTTCGGTGAAAAATTCATTTGTTTCAATGTCATTCAGAAGAGATTTTCAAGTTGCCACTGTGTCAAATTTGCTCTCTTCATCAAGGTTTATATAGTCATCTGTATATTTAGCAAACCAACTTCCTTAGGAGAGGTGTTTTCTTGCTGAAGGAATACAAGCGATACATCAGTAGATTGTTTCTTAAGTCTATTACAATGTACACATTTTGATGCTACTAAAGCGTGAGGTCTACCACACTATAGCATGAGATCTACCTCTATAGCTAGTACTACAGCGCAAGGATATTATTTATAAAATTTAATAGATATTACTTATCTCCACACATTTAATTTAGTGATAAACACTTAATTTGTACATCTCGAAATGCACCTGCGTAGGAAATATGTGGTGGTAGACCTCACGCTATGATAGCATCCACATTTGAGTATAGCTACTTATGGGCCCGAACAAGTTCAGCGACTTCTAGGACATCCTTTCATCGACGCTGTTTCAATTTAGGTGTACAATAATGTTTAACTTAATTTATTTAACCTAGTTAACACTAGACTGATCAATAAATTGGTTCGCTCAAGATTTAATTCTTAATTTTACAACAATAACTAATATGGGCTAGATGAGAACAGCATTTTCTAGAAAAGACTGCACAAAATATTTAAGATCTAAGACATTTATCATGGTAAATAACCCTATCAAGGTGAATCAAACAGCGGAAAATACTTGACTTGATTTCCTTATGTGATAAAGATTCCGATAGAAATATAATAATTCAAGATTCGTTTTGAAAGCTCTGTAAGAACTTTTTTCACCGATCTCAGCTTGGGTTCGAATTCCAAGTTTCGGTTTCAATGAAGAGAAAACTGTGTTGTGACCGAGTTTTTTAATAATAAGGCCGTATGAAGTAACTTCCATTTTTGAATATATGATCATGACGGCCAGTTTGTGCAGTCGATAGTTGTTTAAGGTCATGGTCGCCCTCATTAGTCAATGTTTAATACATGAAATTACATTTGGAGAGCTTGTACAGATCCAAACATTTTTAACGTATGAATGAATCATTCGTGTGAGCATTATGTTCTATTTTTTAATTGCATTAATGGTTTTTTAATTGTAAAGAGTAAATTAGTCTTGTTTTTATTCGTTTCTTGCCATGTTTCTATTCCATATGATAAATTTGCTGAAATGAGCGTTCGATGAAGTATTTTCAAAGCTTCTTCAGGTAATAGATTTTTACTTTATTGAGGATTCCTACGGATTTTGATAATTTAGTACTGATATGTGCAATATGCTTGAAGGTTAAATGTTCATCTAATACAATGCCCAGGAACTTACATGAGTTGGCTTCTTCAATTTCACCATCATAGATTGGTGATATACCTAGCGGAATTCTTTATCGTGCTATGACAAACTTTCAATTACTTGATCGTTAGAAGATAAGAGGCTTCTAAACTTAGATTCTTACTAGTAACATACTCCCACAAAATTGTTCTTAAAATTTGTGTGTTGTTTTCAATCGTCTCGGTTTTCTGAATGATCTCTGAAGCTACAATGATGAGAAAAATAAGTGGAAAATTTTAAGCTAAAAATCTCTGAAAAAATCCGTTGTTTGCTCAGTTTGTAGGTCAGAGCATCAGTAAGCCTAATAAAGATCCACTCAAAATTCATAAATTGAGCAAAACTTACGCAATCGTTCACCCGGCCAAATCACTTACGCAACTCAAGCATCTTCCTCATCAGCAATCGATCACAGATCCTCACTCCGAACTCAAATAACTTACCGAGTCCCTCGGACTTGAAACGAACGTCGAATGTTTATCGCTCCGAACATCTCACACACAATTGTTCCATAGAAATTACTTTGCTGGGTCGATGAGTTCTCGACATTTGCATATTTGATAAGAGAAAGTGAGCAAATGAGTGCGAAAGTGATCGTCAAAGAGGGCGTAATTGCTTCGTAGAAATTGTTTCGCTTAGCAGATGAGCTCTTGGCATTTACATGTAAAAGCAGAGATATTCGAGCGGGAGAGCTGTTGAATAGGGAGAGCCTGCAGGCAACAATGTGAAGGTCAGCAGCACCTGAAGTCAGCCTTCTTCAGCACTGTCAGCCTTCTTCATGCTCCGGGGGAGAGTGTTGAGAGTGAAGACAGGCGGTGGTAACGGATGGCAGTGCGCTCTTCTCGCACCCGCAATTAAAAGCAGCCTATCATGAACACATCAGGCTGCCCTAATTACACGCTACTCCAGAGCCACTCTTGCAAATAATTGTTTATAGAGCGTATAATGGCAAACTCTACGCAAGCTGTAAAACCATAAGTGAAACAAAGTGCAGCTCCGCATTCAGCCGAGATTTATGCGACCGGACCAGACATCACGTCCCTATTTAGGGGCACCTAATGTGATGATGGTCGGTATTGTTCAAATCGCCTCCCAAAATACAGTAGTAACAACTTTTACACGTAACCTCGAGTATCAATGCTAGTTGGGACATGAAACAAAAATGTATTGGCTGTTATTCTGACACAGGAAATGAGTTCTAGACGTGGTGAATTTGCTGCCTTCATCAAAACTATTTAACTTTAGATTTTTTAGGTAAAATTATTTCAAAGGAAAAGTGTTACAGAACTTTCAGACTTATGCCAGCACTGAAGAAAGCACGTACACGAACTCGAAAGCAAGCTCTACACTTCTATCCCACTGAAGGGACAAAGAATATTAAAGAGAATTATCATTAAAAACACAATTTTTGAGAAAAATTGGCTTCATGCCATGCTGAAGATCAAAGGTAATTAACCGTCTTGAATATGGTATGGTAGGCAATTATCCATGTGAAGGGAACGATAACAAAATGAAACAATTTTTGTGTGCATAACTATACTGTCAAATTAGCTGCCGCGTCAACGTTCTGACAGCCAGGCTCCCTATAGTACACATTTCCGGAATGTAACTTGTTTCTTAAATTGTCTTTTTCTGGAAGCGATTAGAATTGAAACATTATGTATGAAATTGTGGAAAATAAGATCTTTATTAAAATTAATTCGAATTGCTACCTAAAATCGAAATGTATACAATTGACAAGCTACAGTGGGTAAAGAGAAATTTTCTCCTCTGATTCACATGGTTAAAATAAAAGACACTCTTTTGAAAATTTCACAAGCATTTATCTGCATGGTAATGAATCCAAGGTTTTCATAGTCAAACTAGAAAGCGTATCGTTATATGAGGGATAACCTGATATGAACAGCAAGAAATAGTCTCATTGTAAGCTTGAAAATGATATAGAAACTTTAAGGAATATAATAGCATATTATAATAGCACATACGATATTAAACATACAAAAACTTTTTGGCTGCGTTCAAAAATTATCTTCAAATTTGTCGTTATATATATTTCCTAATTCAAAAATCAAATAGACACGTAGATAGAGATTATCTTGTAAAAGAGAGGGAACAACAACACAGTAAATGAATTCCCAGTAGAGATAATATTTTTACTTTCCGTTTCATAATTTCAGATGAGTCTTGAATTGTCCAAGCAATGGGATACTGCCCTAATTCTGGGTATTCAACTTAAGAACAGAAATTATGACAGTTTTATTATGAATTATCTTTTCAGGAACGAACTTGTGCATGAAATTAACATCATTTTTTCAGTTTCAGCTACCAACTTTCATCATTTCTGTAAATTATTATAACGCAATGAATCAAAAGTAACAAAATGTGTACACGAACATAACCAAATGAATTTAATTTAGCCGGATCCAAAGGTTTGAAACTATGAGATTAACCAACTCTAAAATCAAAACATCGATTATTCTTTGGTGGTCCGATAAGATTACAGGAACAGCGCACTTTCTGTTCAATTCCAGAAACCTTTCTCCTGACGAGAAAGCGAATATATATTAAATAATAAACTATGGATTTTGTTCCAACTTGCCGATACCACCCATGGGCTTGAGTATTTCGTTTCTGAGCGGAACGATTAATTCTTCAAGAGGCCCTGCTGAGCAGTGTAGTAGCAATCCTATTCTGGGCGGAACCTATCTCCAAAAAGACACAATCTTCAGCATGACCTATTACACGCTACAGAGCATTGGAACAACCGCTTAGAAAGCCTTTACAACACATTGGAACGGTCGCTTTAAAACGGACCGCACGCCGTAGATTATCTAGCGAAAGTAAAGTCTTATTATGGCCTGTGGAGGATGCTTGGACTGATGTATGGATCACTACATCAACGGATCAACTGTCTAACTACCGAAATGGAGGAGAGTTAGAGGAAAGCTTTGAGCGTACTGCACCACACAGCCCCTCAGTTGTACAGTATTGGGAACCATGATACTGCCTAACCATGAAGGAAAGAGAGGTCACTGAGAATTTCACGTGTCTCATTCGGTATTGTTTATTCATTATTACAAAATATTTTCGCGTACGGTTACGCGGAAAATAGTGGTGGAGAAATAGCTCGACGATGCAGTTTGAATTTGTTCAGCCCAAACGGATCGATTTAAGTTTTCTTCTCATTTGTGACCCAGTTCAAAAAAAACCTCGTTAGAGTAAAATTTATTTTTCATTTTTTTTCGAAAATTTTAAATGCAATAAAAAAGCAAAATAATTTATTCATTCTTATTTATCTTTCATTTACTTTGTATTCTTATGCTTGAAACGGGAAGAATTCGAAAAACTGGCCCATTTCTAAACTTGCTGCGACTGCTGCATGCGACTTCAGTAGAGGTTTTTATTGCTAGCAGCGTCACATTTGGTGACAAACGACGGTAGGATACGGTACTAATTTTAGAATTGCCCGGCTAATTTTTTCTCCGACGAGTTAGGTTGTTCACAGACCTAAGTCAATTTCATTAGACCATTAGCAAACGCGTATTTTATACCTGAAGGACCTTCATTATAGAGTATTTGAAGTTTCTCACCAGTTAATACTGTCAATTACTGAGTACAGACTTTCAAGGCGTGCGTCAACTGCTCAAAATCGTGGTCTTAAATGATTGCATCATTATTTAAAATACATTTCCGAGCGCGCTGAAACTAATTACGCTCTAACTTCCAAGACATAGCTAAATTAAAGTAGAACATCAAGTGGACTATGAAATATTCACAGAGTAGTGATGAGTAAGATTTTGCAGTTTCTATAAACAAGTTGGACGCGATGTGAACCGCCGGTGTACACAGAGGGTATTTTT
The DNA here is from genome assembly GCA_014220935.1 of Platorchestia sp. MABIK. Taxonomy (NCBI): domain Eukaryota; kingdom Metazoa; phylum Arthropoda; class Malacostraca; order Amphipoda; family Talitridae; genus Platorchestia; species Platorchestia sp. MABIK. The sequence goes on from JACJUY010000683.1 coordinate 96,936, forward strand.
ATAAATCTGCTAAACGACCAGTAGTCACAAACTCAATCTTTATGAAACTTAATCGGAGCTAAATGAAGGTAGGAGGCCGTTGATGTTTGCTATTTTCAAAATTGCCAACTACAATAATTGACATTCATGGGTTGAACATTGAACTTGAACACACATCGCGACCAACACATTAAAACCAGTTTTGGTGCTGCGTATCAATTAATGATCATGCACTGCCATTTTGAATAGTTCAATCAGTGCGTGATGTTTTGGTTGCAAAATTGTGTTGGAGCGACTTGATACTGTATGATGAAAGTCAAGTTACGCAGTAAATCGCAGAGTGTGATGCAAGGTGATGCCTCACCGTGCATGCACGGAATGAGGTTGAAAGATAGAGGCTTTAGGTTAAAACCATGAGCTTTAGTTTGATTTTCGTATTGGAAAATAATGACACCACATTTTTCTTATTATTTGTGAGGTTTCTGTCACACACACAGAGATCTGATATCTTTGCAAGGCAGAAGAATTCCCATCAAAAATGGGTTGAAGCTTCGTTCTGTAGCAACTTTGTACAAAAAATGGAATCCTTTTTGTTTTGCTAACTATGAAAGACAATTTACGCTGGATATGCCATAAAACTCAAAGAACTTGTTCAAATTTGGGTATCTAAATGCAAATCTATCAGACACTTTCTGTTAGATATGAGATTAAGTTAAACTCGAAGAACTTGTTCAAATTTAAGTATCTAAATGCAAAAAATCTAGCGGTTTTCGTTTTAGTCGTTTAAAACAAGTTTTTTTTTCGCTCTCCGAGATTGCTTTCCCTCAGGCCATCAATGATTTGCACATAACCACCGCGAGCACTTTCGTTATCACTGTATATTCTCAAATAAGAGGCTGACTGTAGCCCGCATGTCAAGGTGGGCACACTCTGAGATAAGAAAAGTGGTCTATCTTTTCAATAGGTACTCTGAAAATCATGTAATAAATAAATAGCTACTCTGTAAATCATATCACTGTACAGGGTGTCCACCAAAAATGTTTCCACTGACAGGGGCCATTTATCAAAATTAAACTGTTGTATGTGTTGGGTATCATATATACATTTATCGGTCTGTGAATACATTTTTTTTAGAAAAAAAATCATTATTGTCCATTTTAGATCATGACACGGCGGAACATTAATTCCATTAATTCCAGATTGATTCGTTTTCAGTTCATTTATCAAGTTTCAACTAGGAGTGTTCTGTGTTTTTTTTTCGTTCTAGTCTGAACACAACACGGTTTAGAACACTTATTTCCTAAAGGTAGATGTTTGTTTCAACGTTTCATCACTAACCTTTTGACAGCCGACCAGAAATCGGCAAGTAATTCAACATGTTTAATTCTCAATGATAAATAGAAGCAATTGAAAAAAATTGACTTAGTATGTTCAACTCCAAGTGCAACAGTAGCATCATTTGCCATACTTCTGAGATTCTTTCGTTCGTTGTACGTTTCTTTATCTACCATGGGAAATGATTTTTTCCAAAATTCGTTCAGGTAAAGTAACGTTCAAACACTCAGTATATAACATGGTCATTGACTTTCACTCCTGCCAGCTGGGTACAAAATGCTCTTGAAAGTTGAAACTTGATAAATGAACAGAAAACGAATGAATCCTGAATTAATGCTCCCCCGTGTCATGATCTTAAATGGATAATAATGATTTTTTCTATACAGGGCGTCCACAAAAACTTCTTTCCTGATAAAAAACTAGGGCACAAAGGCCATCAAAAATTGTGGTGTTGTGTGACGCTGATCATGGCAATTAAATTTTTTGCTTCGGTCAGTAATTTTCGTCCATCACGTGCGGACACCCAATATATATACAAGTTATCCTAAAAATATCTGTGATTCAAATATTTCATTTATACAGTTAAGGTAGCGAAGCCCTTCTCACAGATACACCCATTATGCTCTTCCACCATTCCCAGTCAAACTTTCGGCATAGGTGTGGACTAAAAAAATTGTATATACATACTCGTATACAGGATGGCGCAAAAAAAAATTATGGATTGTTACGGACCATCTTTTTTCTGTTCACTGTTGTCCTGATTTTTCTCCACCTACTTCTTTCTTCTTCAACTTTCATCTTGTTTCACGAAGTTATTTCTCAACTTATTGTTACTATGCGCCTTGTGCGTAGATTCCACATTCTCTTAAGTAGGTACTTAATGGTACGCTAGTTTGAAATCCATGCGTTCTTTTTGCGCCACCCTTTATAAACACGCGACAGCTTTGCTATTATATTTAGCTACTCAAATCCGTTCGTAAAAACATGTACAAGCGCTCAAAAAAACACAGTATGATTAATTGTTACTGGCGCATGTTGAAATTTTTACTCAAAAAGATAAAATACTCACTTCAAATTGAAGGGAAACATTGAAAAACTAAGTGAAAAGTGGACGTTAAAAGTTTGTGACGGGTGGCAGTTAGTAAAGTTTCAATCTTAACCTTCAGCTATGGTAAAAAACAATGTTCGATCCTGGGAAAAACAGTTACATGAATCATTACAGAGAAGATTCAAAAAATGCGATATAACTGGTGTTTTCAATTTTTTGCCCTCGAGTACCGATCCAGCAAATCAGCAAACTGCTATTCTTATGTGTTACAATTTCTATCCATTTTAGTGAAGAACTTCAGCAAGTATAGTGAAGATAGTTGCAAGTTAAGGAAAACTTACTTCCTCGAGTTAAATGATTTTCACGAACAAGATTAGTTTCGCGTTTCATTTCCCATTAATTTATTTCCTGATATTTGCATTGATTTCTAATGGTGCCGTCAAAAATTTAAGAAGTCTTGCTAATTTGCAAAGTTTATAGTAAGAAATTAGAATGCAAGACATGGGCATCCGTTTCCACTCTGCCAATTTAACGCTTATTGCTCTCACATATAGTCATCAAATCAAATTTCATTTTTCAAACACTCTGCACATCCTCTTCATTTAACTGAATATTTACAGGTGTTATAACGAACGTATTCGCAAGTGTGAAGAGTGTAGTAAATTAATTGAAAGAAGAGTATTTCAATTTAGGCTGTGAATAGTTCGAACGAATGGTGAATTTAAATACAAAAGATGGTTTGTGAAGACAAAATAATTTATGTTGCTACCAACGCGTGGTAATGAAGTGTGATTTATGTTAAAAACATCTGTTACAATTCGTCACCATTTTTGAGGTTTCAGAAGCCTACACTACATATTTAAGCAAAAATAATGTTAAACACGTACAAAATATTCATGCGTTCCAAGAACAATCGCTGAACAACGACTGAAAACGAACCATGCCTTACAAACAAGAAATCATTCACTCCTAAATATTCGTCGTGGCAACGAGTCCATTTATCGGCTTGGTTATCTCAGAATTGGCCGTAAAGGCCCTCATATGCACGATGTCATAGGAGAGATCCTATCCTTTACAAGCTCAGACCTTTGTATTTGTCCTAAACATATCTTTTGATGATCTTTCCCATTTAGAACGAAACGATGCTAGGAGACCACTAATCGAGAGTGTCTTCTATGTACTGCTGCACGTTTGACTGGACCTTAGTAGATTTTCAGCGGTGTGATTTATCTGCTACACAGAGATAAGCAGTCTAGATTAGAAGTGAACACTCGAAATGTCTGCGCCTATCATAAGTAGTGATCACTAACTTTTCTATTGCAAATTGTCTTATTCTTCTACAATGTGGCCTCCTCACCGTCCGGAGACTGTACGAGACGTTGTAGCTCTAAAGTTTAGGAATTTGAATAACTATCATGTTGCAGAGATAGGAAACAAGAGGGCACATTTTTCTTTTGTAGAAAACGGCAGTTTAGGTAACTAACAGCAGACTGCAAAACAAGGTGCACTGAATTCGTAAAAGTTGTAAGGATGACAGTTTACACAGCTCGAACACGAGACCAATTCTTGTCTAGCTGGTAGAATGGAAGATGTTGCATCCAGCAGTCCTCTTCTCAGCTTGCCACAATCGAAGAGCGCTTTCACCCGCTATCAGCTCAACAAAAACGTGTCAGAAACGTTCGACTGATACGAGATGATGGCTATCGCGGAAGTACTTTATACAGAGTTAAGAAAGAAACCTAATAAGTGGCCAGTCATGAAGGTAGAAACGAGTGTATTTCATTTGGAGCTCTTGCTTGAGTGAACCAGGCTGTAAAGTGAGACATTCATATGCAGGCACCGCGAAGACGCGTCTAACGAATGAATTATTGAAGCGACGGGCGCACCGCGGTCTCAGGCAGGTGATCAGCCCTGCTCTGCATGATGCGTCCCGTCGCTGTGGGGACCCGAACTGCCGCGGCCAGGGTTGCTAGATTGCCTTTCAGGAGCCTAAATTTTCAGAATTGGCATTTTTAAGTTAAAATTTAACCAAAAACAGCATTCATTATCAGGCAACCCTGCCGGGAGGTCAGCTGTTGGGTGCACTTTCTGACCAAATGTTGGTGTGAAAAAGCCAAAGTTAGGGGTTATGGCCTCAGATGGCCGAATCTGGCAACTCTGGCCAAAGTTCCCTGGTGGCTGAGGGGCATAGCATTTTCAACGGAAATATATGTCAATAGGACACGAATGAAAACTTGTTTTAAGACATGAAAGGTAAGAAATGGAGAAGCCCCATGATGCGCGTTGATGTTGAAAATTTCAAGTTATTTATGTTGTTTTAAAATCACATTCCATCTCTGCTATAATGCCAAAAAAACTGTTACGAAGAAAATGAGTGCGATGACTAGCACAAGATAGAGCATCAGTATCTCGAAATACATCCGCCCCGCCAACCTTACTTGGCCCAGATACGTTTCATAACTACGCATTCAAAAACCGCACTGATGTTTGAGCGAGAAATTTACTAAGTGCGTTTAAAAAATTTTAATTCTGATTTCTATTTTCAATTCGAACTTGAATATTTCTATTACGTTGCTGGATTTCTCGCGGCGTGAGTGTTCGTTTTTGGATAATAATTGCTCGTAATAGAAGCTAAAATAAGTTGACCTAGCGGAAGACGTTATGCCATCGTTCCACGTAGGTGTCAACCTAAAATGAAACAATCATTTTATTCTAATCGAGTTGATGTATGTCAAGACGGGGTCTGGGCTTCCAAATGGTTCATGATTAGTGCCAGGTTTTATCAACTCCATCTTGAATTGAGACCAATTTCACGCATCTATGCCGAGCGGGAAATTGTGACCAACTTTTTCATTTTCCAAACGAGAAGAAATACTGAGCTAGTAATGAGTTCAACACCGAGTGAATTCAAACAACTGTCGTACCCTACACGCTCTATAGTAAGAGAGTTGAAATTTACTTGTAATATCCTAAAACAAGTGTTCAGGCTACTGCTTTCGAAAATGCGATTTTCCAAGCTCGGCATTGCATCTAATGCAGTAGCAGTGTGATTAAAAAATTCTCAAAACACTGGTCCTATTGCTAATGATAATTACAATACTTTGGTAGGGGGTGTCGAGATTTGTTAAATATTTGCTGCAAGACTATAATGTACTTGAACCATGCTGAACGTTCAAGAGATTTTTAATGCATTTTCGTGTCTGTACGTTTTCTATTACAGCAAACGTGATCGTAAAGCTGATGATGTTCTTCTAAACAGGTAAATTTTTTACGCTACTCTGAAAGTTAGATTTTTCTCCTTTGTATTGTCGCCGATAGAATTTCAACACAGTATAATCCAAGTTGGAATGAAAAAGGTATCTTATTTGTGGGTACATGTTAGAGTAAATGACACCTCTTGTGATTAAAAATTTTTGACATATAGATGGTCATAACTATCGTATGATGATGTCAAGTCATTGACTGATGGATGGTCATGGCTATCGTATGATGATGTCAAGTCATTGCCTGATGGATGGTCATGGCTATCGTATGATGATGTCAAGTCATTGACTGATGGATAGTCATAGCTATCGTATGATGATGTCAAGTCATTCACTGATGGATGGTCATGGCTATCGTATGATGATGTCAAGTCATTGCCTGATGGATGGTCATAGCTATCGTATGATGATGTCAAGTCATTGACTGATGGATAGTCATAGCTATCGTATGATGATGTCAAGTCATTCACTGATGGATGGAAATTTTACAAAACTTAAAACTCCTCGTTCGTAAAATGGCTTCCACTATCTCATAAAAAGCTCTTTCAATCTTATCTTCTGTTCAACAGAATGTCTGACTAATTTTGAATGTACTTCTCAAATTACAGCTGTCATGTAGGATCTAAGTCAGAAAAATATAAAAGAAAAATTAACTCTCAGAGTTATAAAAACTCCCTGCAGCGTATTTCGAATGAACCTAGAGTTAGTCAAGGTTCGAAATTGAAAACGTTATTTTTTTTGTCCGTCTTCAAGCAAACTAAAAACAAGGGTCGCTCTCAAATGAAAAGATCTTTTAAACGCATTTGTTGATGGCGGTAGTGACGGCCGTCAACTGTTTAATTATTTTTTAGCTGTTCACAACGGTCAATTTAAACAATATGCCTTATTATCCTTATGATCGTAAGATAATCTTCTTTGGCAGAAGTCATGTGATTTGCTCCATGGTCATGTTTGCTTCCTGGATCGTCCTATGTACAACCAGGAGTACGATGAAGAAAATGAATTAACGTCTCATTGCTACTAACGAGCCAATCCAAAAATTGTGTTTGAAGGTGTCATGCATGCTAGCAAATACCAGGACACCAACTGATTTAAGTGGGTTTTCTGTAGAATATTTGCGCAAGTGTTGCTTTGCAACTCGTCAAAGTTCCGCACCTTTTCTCGAATGGAGCAGGGCAATCGCTTATATCCTTGACACTAAATTGTTTTCCTTTTATAATTTCCTTTCAAGATAGGTTGATTATTAGCTAGTTTCAGCCTTCCTTACTACAAAAAAGATGTTCAAAAAGAGAATGGATGATGGCACCGCGACAAATCAGTGTTTGAGTACGTAAAACACACTAAAAATGGCCCAAAATAAGCCGATGATTGCTTGAAAAAGATTGAAAATCTATTTCCAAGTATCTGGAACAAAAATGACTGAGCCTACGGCATGCAAACTAGAGAACTGCGCAAGAACAACATTGAAAGTTACAGACCTCGTCAAACAAGAGAGTGTGTTCATGCTGCAAGTCGTTTAAAATCTTGGAAAAAACATTCGAAGAATAGAAATGAGTCTACAAACGAGTATAGAAAACTCATTAAAAGGTATGTAACATTAATTTACATTTTACAAAGAATAAAATTCGATCTAATATTTCAAAGTCTTGGATTTATGGAGTATCAAGTACCTGAAAATTTATGCATTTAAGAGAATTGAAATGAATGTAGCGTACACATAATCGGCAAAGCGAGAAAAGCAAAAAAATCGGCTTCCCGATTAACGAGAGACTTTTCTGTCATCTAATCCAGCACAGAAAACGTAGATCACAAACGCGTTTGCTACACACACTTGCAACATCTTACGACGCATTAAAACCTCCATGCGCGTTCAAAGGTAAACGCTTTCTCTCGTCGCGGATTTTTTGCCGCCTGCGTTACGCCGAGACGCGAGTTTGACGCGCAGCGAATGACGTATTCCGGCTTGTTGCGCTTGTGTGCCCGTGCCAAAGAGGTAGTGAACCCTCCAATAAGAGAACAGTAATGGAGAGCCTGATTTTCTGGGAACTCTCGTCACGAGGACATGGTCAGCGACCGCTGCTCAAACATCTTCCTTCACGAGCTAATTGCTTGTTCAGCCCCGACTGACTGCTTGCCTCGCGTGCCGTGCTTCTCCCGTCGCGCACCTTACCTTCGAATGATCTTACTTTCTACAGTTGTCTGCTCGCACTGGTTTCCCTTTTACTAACGTTTCGTAATTCATTTGCAAATATGCAGTATGTGCCGGCATCTAGTTAAGTTGGAATCTTCGGCGTCAGTTATCTTTTTTGTCAGGAAGAGTTGTGCTGTCACTTCTGTTAATTGTCTGCTCTCTTGTAATTGCCTCTCACAATAGTGTTAATTGCTCCCATTTCACTGCCTTTCACTCCTACAATAGTTATCTACTTTCACCTCCCTGCCTCTCACAAGGGCGTGAACTACTCTCACTTTCCAGCTTCTCACTCTCGCTCTGGTAATCTCTTCTCACTTCCATACCTCCGACAATGGAGTTGACTACTCTCATTTCCCTGTCTCTCACTCTCATTATGGTAATCTCTTCTCACTTCTCTACTTCTAAACAATAGATCTAGCTACTCTCATTTCTCTGTCTCTCACTCTCATTATGGTAATCTCTTCTCACTTCTCTACTTCTCAACGATAGAGTTAGCAACTCTCGTTTCCCTGTCTCTCACTCACTATGATTATTAACTTTCACTTCTGTGCCTTCTCAGCTAAATCCTACCACTGCATATTCCTACTCATCTGCTATTGGGTAATTTTACAGAACTTGTCTCTAATTTTCTTACATCTATGCTGTCAATCTAATGAAAGAATACACTAAACTTTATGCTAAATAATGATTGAATTCCGTTAATGGCTAAAACTTCAATTCACTTTATCATCATGTCTTACCAGCAGCACGCTAATGATGTTGAGTTAAACCATCTCTCTCCACCTTAGTTTCTATTCTTATCTGTTATTAAAGTAGGAGCTCTGCAAGTTTCCTAGGGTACGGTCTTTTTTCCCATGTTGTTCTTCGATGACGGTTTTCATGTTGTGCTGAAATACTCTTAATTTTTACTCACTCAACACTTATTTGAGTTACAATTTACTAGAAAACACTTTTTTGCAGGTACATATAAATTTTCTTTTCGTATTGTTCGTGTATCATCTTCACTAATTAGAGTAATTATTACGGAATAACCTGAAAATTAAATTGGTGCAATCATTTTAAAAGTCGGGCTCAGTTCACTCGGACGAAGGTTTGGACTTACACAACACCTGTCGAAACCTACGCGCTTGTGTACGCAATTCCAACAAGCTGGAGCTTTACAAACTCCAACACTACAAACTTGAACCCTTAATTTTGAACTCGAATCCCATCAACTTTATGCTAGAAATTTGAATTTTACAAAACGCGAACTTTAACCTACAAACCTAAACCTGACAAACTCGAACTCTATGAACTTGAACCCAACAAATTCAAACAAATAATAAAAACTAAAACCCTACAAACTTGAACCCTATGAACTTGAACGCAGTAAAACTGGGCCTTGTAAACTTGAACTTTGTAAAACTCTGCAATCCTGAACTCTATAAACTAAAGTCCCTATACTTGAAACCGATAAACTAGTACTCTTTAGACCCGAACCCAACAAACTTGAAACTTTTAAACATGAACCCAACCGAACTCTATTACCTTGAACTCAACAAACTTAAACTTGAGCTTGCACTCGAACAAAACAAACATGATATCTATAAAACATGAATCTGAAAAAAAAATGATTTCATAAAAAACATGATTTCATGAAAAACACAAAACTTGTCTACGAAATTAGGCTCTTCAAACTTGAACTTTAAAAATTTGATTCTTCAACTGCGTGATGCAAAATACTGAGGAAGCACACAGCGAGAGCACTGTGCGTTCCTCTAACTTCATGAGCTTATATTCCTAATAGAATCCTCCCATTCTGCAACTCTTGACGAATGAAGTTAGTTAACATATCTGGGTTCATTAGATTTAGCATTGTAAAATACTTCAAACTTCAGATTTTCATATGAAAAAACGTTTCAAAGAAAAGTAGCACGTCGAGTGGGTAATCTGCAACAGCTCAGTTTAGACCGAGACAATATCCAAAATTCCATATAAACAAACGAGGAACATTTTTCATTGATATGTACGAGGTAACATAAAGCATTTGTAGCTTAATGATCAACGATTCATGACTTCATAAGCCTTTAACATTTTCTGCTATCCCCAACTGAAACTCTTTGCTGGACGATTAACCGTCGCGTTCGCAGTCTACCTTAGGCACGTGATCTTTTTTTAGGCGAGCAGGCTTTCATTTGGAAAGTTGATCAAAAGTCTTAGCTTGGCGGCCGGCAGTACTGCACCCCCTAATTATTGTATATATCTTGGACACAATTACAAGGCAATAATGGAGTCGTTGAAGAGGAATGCGTGCGCATTACACTCGAGGACCGCAGTTATCGCTGTGGCGAGCATCACGGCGCTCAGATCTGGCTGTGGGAACTTAGATCTCCGCCGTAATCGTCCCAAGCCTGCGTGCTGCCGCCGCCATAATCGAGTAACAAAGCCTCGTGATGGCCAATTTGTGCATTGTTAGCGATGTCTCAATAACAACTGCGCTCGTTTCGTTTCCAGAAATGCCTTGAGCTGTAGCGACGAGATCTGGTAATCTCCCTATTAGCTTCGAGAGGCTCTTTTAATATCCGGTAACATTTGTCTAATTAGGTGGATGATGGTGATGAAAATTTAGGCTTAAGTTTAATTTCATGGAGGAGGTTAAACAAGGCAGCATTAGTATCGTCTTGAATATTCGAGTTCTCTGAGGTATGTCACAGTACATAATATTCCAACGCAATTAATTCTTTATAGTTTCATGTATCCATAACATCTCCCTCCCAAACTTACACCGTATCACACACACAGTTCTGTGTAGTTACGCAGAAGCTCGATGACGTGTCTGAATTTATTTAAACCCCGTAATGAGTTTTAGGTAAAAACAAAATAATAAATCCAACGGCAAATTATCTATTTTGGCCAATATCTATTTTATAATAGTATTCATCATTAATGAATTCAAGTTACCTTCGCGAACGTATTGTGGAGCTCCATAATGAAGGTTTGGGACATCGACTCTCAGCAAGCCTCGAACTGGCCGTCCCCGGAAGATTAATGACCGTGCTATTCGAAAATTGGTCTAATCAATAGTGCAGAGGCCTCAAACTACTGGTGAAGAATGCTTGAAGGATGGTCTCAAGGCATCTGGATCGGAGCCAGCAAACGCACGATCAGCTGGGCACTATGCCGTAAAGGTCTTCGCTCCCGCACCCTTCGTAGGACCCCTCTTCTCCAGAAATGTCACGTGAAAGCCAGGCTGAAGTATGCTAACGACCATTTGAACAAGCCAGCAGCTTTTTGCAACTCAGGACTGTGGTCAGATGAAACCAAAATCGTACACGTAAATGGTCGTACACTTGTTCAATGAACTGAGAAAAAATAGTAACTCTACTGTAGAAAAACACTAATAGACGCAGATCATTGGAAACTGCTACGGGGTATAATATTTTTAAAAATTTCAATTTCTCTTCAGAACGATGTTGTCGTTTCAGCGTAATAATACATTAGTCCACAGCATATTCTACCTGCATCTTCCGCCTGTTGCATTGTACTGCACTGCAGTTTAGAAGGTTGCTGATTTTTCAGAAAACTGAACGCATTCAGCTACATCAAAGTTGCTGATAATTACTATTTTGTACTAGACGGTAGCATGCTTTGAGTATGACCAACTATATAGACCGTGAATTCAAATCGGGACATGTACAAATGGCTTGCAGATGCGCTTTCCTCAGGCATCCATGAGGCACTTGACGGCTACACAAGCCTGATGTTTCCATGTTCTCGCTTGGCTTTGGGTACTTCGTTTGCAAATGAAAAGATTTACCGAACGGTTAGCAAAAGCGATATTTTAAGAGGAAGAAATTCTGTAGCGTTATGTTTATGCAACTCTCACTTTTATTTATCGCACCAATAACTTCCTTGGAACCAGGAGTACGTATTTGTTTTGTATTGGTTTCTCCTGAATGCTCTAAGAATACTAAACTGTAATGAAACACAGCTCTAAAAGCATCACAAAATAAGAAAATCAATTGAGCAATATTACTTGCAACGCCACTTGATTGCTTCTATTGGATTACGTACTCGTACTTCAAAAAATAAACTTCAATTTTATACCAAAAACGTTATAAATTCCCACGAAACTACTCAGAAAATTTAAAATTTTCCCACATCAAGGCATTTATTTCCATTAAAACTTGGAGGTTTGACATACGTTCCGGTAATTATCGAAGCCAGGACATCGAACGCACTAAAATTCTGATACATCCACGAGACCATGAAATCTCTAGGCAGATGTTATCTTCAGCCGCTCTCTCAAGAATAGCCGCAGTAAATAATACCGCTCGAAGTTCATGGTTACGAAAAACGTAAGAAAAGCCCCAGCACGTGCGTAAATCATCTACTAACGCATAGAAAAGAAGGTAAAGTAGTTTATTTCCTATAAAATTGAGACATAAGATGCTGAGTATTCATTTCGAAATGTCTAAGAATAAAGACATTTAGCTGGAAGACATACGCGGACATAATAGCGCTCTGAATTTTACAGCGACAAGGAGCCAACTTCACATTGACAGTCAACGAACACTGATCGTTAACAATGCAATGCATTACCCAATTAAATGGATCGACCATGAGGTTCGAAAAACACGCAATTTATGGCCGAAAAATATTCACATTGCAGATGCAGACGTTACCACTATGGTGTGCTACGTTAGGTTGGGTTTGGTTAGGTTCAGTTGGGTTGAATTAAGTTGAATCAGGTTGTGTCAGGTTGTTATAGACTGCGTTAGCCGTAGTTATGTTAGGCTAGGTTTGATTAGATCTGGTTGGGTTAGGGTGGGTTGATTTGTATAGGTTGGGTTGACTTTGGTGTGATTGAGTTTAGTTGGTTGAGGTTGGGTAAGGTTGGATTTGTTAGTGCTGAATTGGGTAAGATTGGATTGGGTACGGTTCGGTTAGACTTAGCTTGGGTTCTGGAACGTTAGGTTCGGTTAGATTTAAGTTAGATTTGGCTAAGTTCGATAAAAGTCAGTTAGGTTCAGTCACGTTCGGTTACATCCGATAAAATTTGGTTACGGTCGATTAGGTTCTGCTAACTTTAGTTAGGCTCATTAATTAAGGTTAGGTTCGGTTCACTCAAGTGTGATTTGATTCGTTTAGGTTCATTTAGGTTCGATTAGATTCGATTAGGTTCAGTTAGGCTCAATTTGGTTGGTTTAGGTTCGGTTAGGTCAGGTTAAGTTCCACACAGTTCAGCCGTCACACGCTGTGTTGCATAGCATACAGCTGTCACAGCGCAACGTGGTGTTGTATGTGTACAGCTGTCGTACGATGCGTGGTGTTGCGCACGGCTATCACAAGCAACCTGGAGTTGTATATTGCTGTCACAGGCTGTTTGGAGTCGTGTCTTGATTGTCATCATTGGGACAATAATGCGTCTACTGAAATACGTTTCACTACGGTAGTAAAGGGGACTCGTAAATGGCTAGTACAATATCCCTCTTCAAGACAACCGTCTACTATACAAGAAGATATTATTCTCATCAAAAAGTATTTCATGTCGATTTCCAAATCTTCGAAATTCTGCTCGTTCGATCTCGGTTGTCAGCGCTGGTTAAACTCTTTCTTCGCACACCACTCTCTAACTGCGACGGATTCTAGCAATGCGGTGCCTCCTACATCTCTAGGCCCGCTCATAGACATCGTGACGTCACAGTTGTGGTCGGAGATTCCATGCCATTTGTGATGATAGAAGGCGCTAAATTGGGTTGTTTCTAAACTGTCATTGATGTTGCCTTTCCAAAGAACAGGGCTGACAAGGTTAAATCTCAGAGAATTGCAGTAATGTTTTTTCCGTACTATGAGTGTGAAATATCCAGTTTCTGATATTTATTTCTGCTACGACCAAAAATATAAGCGCAGTCGAGCTTGCTTGGATTGAGCATCAGGCCGCGTCATTAGATTAGGATATTTAAAATGAGGAAATGATGTACCCACGCAATTAAATTAGATTTGAATATTTAACCTGAGGAAATGATGTACCCACGCATTTTCTTTCAATATCAGTAAGCTAGGGTCCTCATTTCATTGCTAAAACATGATAGTATTCTGCAAACATTTTCTTTCAATCATGGTCCTATTTAAAACGTGGGCGTCCAAGATCGTCAGATGGGACAAAATTTAGAAAAGTTTAATTAACAATTCAGTGGAAAAGGCTAAAAATTATATACTATCACGGAAATATTCTAGAACAACAGCCTCGATCTTCCAAGTACGCAATCGTTTCCTCTGCGATTTCCATCTTTTGAACGCATGTAAATCATAAAGCACACAATAAATAGCCCAGTAAGTATATATTAGGACTCTGCATGCAAATTTTCACACATCACATATGTGGTTTTTGATTACTCACTCACAATACTAGAAAAGTTCTGATGGAAATTAAAGTAGTTTATCATTTACTTCCATTTGATTCCTTCGACTAGCACCGTTATACTATGATCAGTAGTGTGACGTCATTGCAATATGTCAAGTCTAGAATAAGGCCAAGATGTATAAAAGGCATTAACCTTAGGCGCCTTTTTCAATGACAATATTATTAATCCTTCTCTCTCTCTCTCCTCATTTTATTGAATTTTTTTGTTCTTTGCTTGGAGAATCTTTCAAATGAAACAAAGTAGTCTAAATATAATTGGTCTTACTGTATTTGTTTTAGAATAGACTTTAGTTTCTTTGATACCGATAGGACACATTTGTTCCTAACGTCCACATACGACGTTTAGCGTAAGTTGACCTCAGTCATTTGAGTTGGAGCACAGAGCCAGTTAACACCCAAGAAAGTACAGGAAGCACCTCTTCCGAGTGGTGCGTCATTAATATGTGCTGTAACAACCGTGTATTCATGTTAGAGGCTCATTTTTGGCAATAATAATTCTCAATATCCATCATAAATAAACTTAACAATCGTTAAAACTTATATACGAGATAAAACACTGTAGTTTCATCTTCGGACAGTTACTTGAAGTGATTGCGCAATTATAAGTGAACTCTTGCGCGTGATTCCTCAATCGATATCGACGTGATTCTCATTTCGATATCACCGCACGTAGTGTCGATGAAGTAGAGATTACCATATGGATTTTCCACGTAAATTTTGATCCTATGTTGCTGATGATTTCTTTAGTGATCTACCAATTCAAGTTGAGTGATCCGATTGTATTGAGAAACAGCAAAGTTTTCCTCTCTTCAATTATCGAGCGATAGAATGTGTTAGCAGTTTCTCTTAGTAATAAATCTTTTGATTGTTTCCTAGTCATCACAATTGCCTTTTTGCTATGAGAAAAAAAGAAATGAACATTCAACGCAATTAGTAATCGGGCAATTTGAAAGCAATATCCGATAAAGAGACTCTGCCGGAATATGATTTGAAATACCGCTATGTACCTATTGAGATTGTTAATGCTGGATTCCCACATTGCAACGTGGGCAGTGGGAGCAAACTCATTAGTAGATTAGTTTACATTAAAATGCCTGAACAAGCAGCATACCATCTAATTTGATTTGTTGTCTTTCGGTGGCTTAAAATTATCATAAGAAGGGTTCATGACAGTTGCATCCAGCTGTCACATGCTGCTTGAAGTTGCAGGCAGTAGTCAAGGGCAGCGCCGTGTTTCAGACAGCTGTCACAGGTTGCTTGATGTAGCGGACAGCTGTTGCACGCTCCGTAGTGTTGTAGACAGCTATCGCCGCAGTGCGGAGTTGCACACAACGTCACGGGACACGTGATGTAAAGTCGCTGGCTGCGTGGAGTAGCATAAACTGTTGCAGGTTGCGTATGTTTTCGACTATCACTGACTGCGGATTGTGCGTGCAACTGTCGGAGGCTATGTGAAGTTGCGCATCGTTGATGGTGCAACTGTGAAGCCATCGCCCGCGTGTTTGGTGCGTCACAAGCGTATCTAGGGCGTCATTCGTTTCTTATGCTTTATATATATATATATTTGGTGTATCACACTTATGTACCATAAAAGGACGTCATGTTGTTTTCGTAAATCACATGTCGCGCATCTATCCCATGAGTGACTGGAGTCACACCAGGGTTTGGCGTTACACCTGTGTCTGAGCTATCGCTCGTGTCCAGTGTCACTTGTGTCATGCTACACGCTTTTGGAGTTACATGAGTGTCTGGAGTATACCACCTGTGTATGACGCGTCGTTGATGTGCCTGTGACTCAAAACTCTGGTATGTCACCAGAGTTTTGTGCGTTATCCTACATCTTGTGTGCCACAAATGGCTGGTGTGTCACACGAGTCTAGCCTGATGTGCATGTTTGGTCTCATAAGTGTGTCTTGTGCATTACAGTAGTCTGGTGTCCTACATGTGTCTGGTTTGCAATACGTTGGGTGTGTCACACGCGTGTTTAGTGTGCAACATCTGTGGTGTGTCAAACTTGTCAGATGTCGCACGTGCGAAATGTCTTACTCGCATTTTCGGTGTCGCACGAGTCTTGTATGCCTGGTGTGAACTGCGTTCAAGTCTTCACCGTGGTCGAGTGGTAAAGAGCGCGCGCCTATCACAAGAAGAGTCAGCAATTCAAACATCAGAATCTGCCACTCGTTGGCCAGCGTACTGTCGGACAACCTCCGAGCACGAAAACGTCAGTGTACTGGCGAAATTTGGTCATTTCGTGAGCACGCTTGTCAGCACGCTGAGGAAATTAGGCCAGTGAGAAGCGGCTTGTAGATTTCTGATGTGTACGTTTTTCATGTTTTTGAAATGACTTTTCGATAGATGTGTCTCGGGAACATGTGAGTTATACGTCTATAAGGGTGTCACAAATACCCGAGAGAAGCAAGTTTCCGATTACCCTTTTTTAAACAAATTTAAAATGTATACGTGCAATAGTTTAGCATTAACAAGTTTTTCATCGTGATTGTTATTCAAAAATTGAGCTGAATAGGAGTGGAGTATGAGGATTTTCACTCATCCCCCAGATAAAAAGAGAAATTTTATTATATATCTAAAACTAGTAAAAGTTTTGAGCTTTAATTTGAGACTAAGTTGAGGGTTTAAAGTTTAGTACTTTAGAAGTACGTGAGTGGCCAACCGATTGGATACGGTGGGGTGAGATGATCGAGCCTCGATCGCTCCCTCCCCCTGGAAGATGAAAAAACTTATCTGACGTATTGAATTGTTTTAGATGTATTAATTTTTGAATTAAAACTAATTTGAAGTTTCTACGGGCTTATTGTAAAGAAAAAGAAGAAAAAACAAAAACATTTTATTTCCAATAGAGTTAAAACATGAAATGTTTAACATTGGTTTTTAAAATGTCTTAACATTAACATCCTTAGTTGATAATTACACATCGGTATCGGAATACCCATGTAAAATGTCGAAACAATAAATAATTGACAGAAAAGCACAATATAAATGAATTCCTTTTGTTGCGTAATCTGATTTTGACAGTGCATTTAAATAGACGTAACTGAGAAAATATAATCCTCGTAACGCATAGTTGAAAAACACTCTCGTTAGTGCGCACTTGTATTGAAATGAAAGCAAAAAATGCATTTAAATACTTTAACATAGAGATCCTTAATTGCTATTCATATATGGTTATCGTTATATCTATGTTAATTGTCGAAACAAAGGATTCGGAGAAAAGCACGAAAAAAATGCGTTTCCTTCCTTGCGGTAGTCTGATTTTGGTAATGCATTTAAATAACGGTGACTAAGAAAACATAACCTATGTGACGCATTGCTGAAAACCCTATCGTCAGTGCATAATTATATTAAAATATGAGCATACGGACATACGAACTAGTTGCGGCGCTGGTGGCGATTTTCTCTGTTGGGTATGGGAGAAAAATTCTAAAGCACAATACCCCACTCTACCCAGGTGTCTGAAATGGGTACCGGTCTTTGACCGGGGGAAAGCGTCATGGCGTCCTGGTGTTAGTTATAAGGCATTTGAAAAACCAATCTAAAAGGTGATATGTATCATGCTTCAATTGGAAATAAAGCATCCGTAGATGCCGATGTTTGTTTGTTTGTTTTATGTGTGTACGAGCATGAGGAATTGATGTTAAAAGTAAATTAGGCAGATTTGATTTATTTGGCGGTCAAAACTATGAGGTCGACATTCGGGACTTGGGACAATTTTTCACTCTAACGCATCAACTAGTATGCCAAATGCTGAGTTCGCGGAGAATATAATATTCACCATAACAAAAATTTATGAAATTTCCTGCTTACGCTAATAGTACTGGCAAAAAAGTGTTCACCGGAGTCAAAGTTATGAAAAGGATTGTTGTACAATGCTAGCCGTAACATTTTCAATATGGCTGGAACAGTACAAAAAGTTATATACCTAAAATAGTGTTATAATGTACTCACAAGCGTAAGAAAGTAAAAATTGCCACACAAAACGAACGAGAGCAATTTATGGCTAGAATAAGAGAATGAAACAATGATGTTCTATAAAGTCTTTACGTGCGCCGAAACCGTGGCCTTTTAAAATGTTTTAATGAGAATGAAAAAGAAAGCTGAAATACCTTTATATTTACATCCTTCTTTTCTTTGTGTTAATTAACTTGATTTTGAAAATGCAAATTAATATGAGTAACTAAGAAAACATAATCCTTGTGACACAGTTGAAAACACTCTTGTGTTGGCACACTTGTATTGGAATATGAGCAAACGAACGCATAAACTAATGATTGGAGGGATTAATGTTAAGAGTAAATTGGACGGATTTAAATTATTTTGCGTCTAAGATGATGAATTCGACATTCAGAACAATATTTTTTGCTCTTTTGTATCGACTAGTGCCAAAATAATGAGCTCGGAGGGAATAAAATGTTTTCCCATCAGAAAAATTTAAAATATTTACTAACCACGCTGATAATACTGGCGTAAAAGAGTTCACTGGAGTCAGAGACATGAGGATTATTGTATAATGGTAACCATAAAATTTGCAGCACAGCTGGAATAGTACGAAAAGTTAACTATTGAAAATAATGTTGTCATAATACACTCACGAGCGTAAGAAAAAAAAAACAGTTTATTTCCAATAGAAATGGTACAAAACATCATTGATCTTTAAAATGTCTTAAAGTATGGAAAATAAACATATATGATACACACACATTAGTATTTTAATACCCGTGTCACCACTAGTAAAAAAAATGATTGAGGGCCATGTATCCCTAGTGCTGCTTTAATCTAGATTTGATGATTTGTCACTACAATTATAAAAGAAAACATGATTCCCATCACAATGTTTAGTTAAGAATATTCTTTTTGGTGCACACTTGCAGTGAAATACGTGCTCAGTGACTTGCAGAATAAGTAATTTGTTGAAAGTAAAACGGGTGGATCAAAATAATCCTGTGTCTTACGCAGCGAGGTTGACATTAAAAAGGTATGAACGCTGCCAATATGAGTATTATTAGGAAAATTTACTGAATGTAGGGGTGGTAATAGAAGCTTTGTTCCCTCCAAACGGACAATGAAAAAATTATATGGTATATTAAAGTATATTAAATGTTTCAAGCTTTGAATCAAGTATAATTTGGCGTTTTTAGGTGCGGTAGTTTAAAGTATGAGCGTGGCCCACGTGGAATTTTTTTTTGAAAATGCTATTGAGTTCGTTGAAATTGAGGGAGCATCGCTTTCGCCGTCCTAAAAGAGTGAAAAATTTGTGTCGTAAATATTTACGCGTAAAAATTTGTGAGGTTTACTTTGAGACTAATTTGAAGTTCTCCCATATATAGTCCATGAATTACGTTCAAAATTCGGGGAAAAAAATTAGGTTTGGTGAGTGATTTTAACAGTGGGCTGAAAACAGTATAACTTCTAGTACGCACTTCAAAATACTCTGAAATTGAAACAAAATTAGTCTCTACATATTTTTGAAGATGTAACATTTCCCATTTCTTAAATTCCCTCATGTAAAAAGAATTTTCTTACCACCGTACATCAAGTCCGCTTTTGACGAGTATTTTCCTCTGAACTATTTGATCATCTTTCTTTACGTTTTGAGAAAACACATCAAAAGAATATTCCTCTATCCGGATTGTACGTGAAGACCACATTTAAGGTGGTTAGAGCTTACTTCAGTGTCTGTACTTATGTGCTGTTGGCATGTTGGTCGTATAAATGTATGAGCTGTGAGCGTTAAATCTGACATAATCATACACAATAATTTTTTCTCTAAGTGTGTTCGTTATTTGTCAGTGATTAAAATCGTTGATGACATTGTAACTTAGAATTCCTATTAACGGGCGCAGCTATTCTAATGACGTATGAAGAATATGGATCTTACTAACATTATGCAACATTTTTAGACTAATTTAATCCCTTTATTTATAGGAAACGTGGTAAAATGCCTATAATTGAAACAAGAAATA